>CAJNYU010003045.1:0-31257 GCA_905331475.1 Rotaria socialis
ACGAGCTAACAATTAATACTCAATTACAGACATAAGTGCAAATAGGCAATGATCTAATTATAGGTTTTGGAAATCAGGGTAGATTTTTCAGATGAATTATTTTGAATAATTTTAGTAAGCCGAAGGGATATATGTGAGTTCCACATTTTAGCCCCAAAGGGCTGCACTAACAAGCTTTTTTCTTAGACATCTAATTTTTCAGAAAATTGAAAGCTACTTCATATAATAATAACAAATTAGAGGAGGTGTGGCCGTTATCATATGGATTTATTGTACACACAATAAGAGCAACAATTATACAACAGAACAATGTTTACCATACAGTTTTACATTGAAAATAATTACTAATTTCTTCGAAACTAAATAGAATTTCACCAATTGGTACATCAAGTGCAACAGAAACGCCTGTAACAGTAGCAACTGCTGATAATATTTCGCATTTTTGTAGAAGCTCATTCTTGGATATTGTCAAACGTAAGTCTTCATCTTATTTAAAAAAAAGATTTCCACAGCGCCAATATATGTGTACGAATGGGCATTCTTTACCAACAATAAGGCCAGTGTTTATTGCAAATATCATACCCAACGAGAAATGGTTAAAGACTTTCTTTTCAAAAGCTGCTTTCTCCTGATCAAAAGAAATCGTTTTTTGTGATAATAATTCTTCTGATAAAATGGAAAAGATGAATGTTTGATGTTTGAATAAACCCCTGAAATAGAATGGTTATTCATCAGGATGTTCTCTTTCATTTTTCATGTTTTTATTCTTTATTAAATCCACATTATTTCCTGAATCCATTGATTCTTCTTTTTATGTAATCTTGCATATCAGACAATCATAATTCACTAAAAGAAGGGAAGTGATATTAGAAAAATTGATTGTCTTACCCAACACTATCAGCATACTCTTTAAAGGACAATGAAAGCATCAAATGTTCATTAACACTCTGAAATTTAAAACAAAAGAGGTAATATCATATGATTATAATGACCAATCTCAGATTTCGGTTTCCTATGCAAGATCTACAAGAAAACAGTAAATGGCTGAGCAATTTATAATAGTTTTCTATTTTTCTAAAATTAATAATCAAGCATGTATTCTTCAGAGCACAGGACACACAGTCCGACGTATTAAAAGGCTACAATACGGCGTCAATAGCCATCCTATTTCGTCGTAATATGTTAGCCAATTTACGGACCGATTTTTCGTTCTAACACAGTTACCGTTTCTACGCCGTTTTCTTGTACCGGAGTGCATGAGTAGTTCTTAATTGTTACTGTTTTAAGCGCAGAATCGCTCGGTTTACTGAATAGTAATAGTTACATTGAAAGGAAACGACAAAAGAGTGTGCATGTTCGTCATCCTTATTCGCCTGAAGTCACACTCTGATGTAGCTGCTATTATTCATTTCAGAGTAATTGTTTCATTCCAACTATTTTTAGAATACATATTTTTATTTTATTCTGTCAAAATTCAGCAACAACGTAGTGATACAATATCTGTCAAGTTCAACAGTTGAACTACCGATTTCTACCTTTAATCTTCAATAGCACTTTCAGATAGTATTTCACAAAATCGCTGCAAAAGTACGAATGATTTTGTTCGGCAATTCAATGGCGGATTTATTCATTATGTGCACACAATTCTTTGTCAACGAAATTGTTTTAGTAAAGTATAAACTCTACTTTACTAATTGTCCTATTATCTAAATTCAAACTAGTCGATATTCAAAACGTTTTACTTCTGTATAATAACTCAACCATTGGTAGTAGCGCGCAGAGGTCTTCTTTAGAAGTTCAGTTCCCTACAATGTCCGTCTAGTTATGTTAGAAATAAGATGAATTTATTTTTGATATTTTTATTTATAAATAAAGATAAACGATGCAACATTGATTTCAGAATTAGCAGTCAAACAATAATAAATATACACAATTAATACAATACCAATTTTACGTATATATATATATACGTTATGCCATATTTTCAATTTCACCTATAAGAATTAAATTAAAGAACGAAATTGAAATCATATCAAAACTGCAAACATACGAGCAAGAGGCTTGAAGCCAAGTATTCTGATAATTCTAGCCAAACATGGAAGATCAGCTCGTGTTTGATTCAAAGCCCAATGTTCTAAACTTCTTAAACATCTTTCGTGTTTCGATGGATATTGTTGTTCAATATGTTGAATAATTTCATTGCTTAACATTAATTCTCTTGCCAATTGTTTCCATATTCGAACACATTCATCACGTTGACAAATACGCATAAACGGAGCTCGAAATAATTTCAATTGGTCTAAAAGAAAAACATGAATTTCATTTTTTTCAAATTTTTCATTTCTCTTACCATCTTTTGAAAATGTTCCTTGTTCAGAACGTTTATCATCTTTAATGGATTGTAATTCTTGTGCTAAATCCCATCGATTTATATTCATTAAACCATGTGTTAGTAATATAACTTTATCTGATGAACGTGGTACACGTTTAAACCACGCAAGCAACATATAATATGGCGCATCGTCATGATAATCATGTTCAATAGCTTCAATACGTATGCGTGTCATTCCTAAACGACGAGCTAATCGACGCCATTCATCACCATTTAAACTTGTTGACATATCACGAAAGAGTGTTGGAGTTAAAACTCCTGAAATAAAAGAATCGTAGGCAAGTTATTAAATAAATAATAGTTTTTCGTTTACCTTCACCGGTAAAACTTGTTAAACTTTTTTGTACAGGTGCTCGCATATCAGCAGGAGGTTTCGGTAGAGTAACAAGTAATTCAGCGAGACAAATGTCAGTTTCATACGAATCTTGTTTGACCTTTAGAAAAATAAATAAATATTTTGAAGGTTTCACTTTAGAATATGATTTGTTTGATTTAAATTCATATTCAATTCAATAAGAGGCCCGTAATAAAATTTTATTGATGTCAAATAGAGTTAGAAAGAAAAAGAGTAGGAAGAAAATTTTTATGATGGAATCGATGTCAAAAACTCTTGAATTATTTCGAGTGGAAAAAGAAAATGAATGACGTCTTATGCATCACTCACCACATCTGATTGTTGTTTCTTTCTGTCGGCGTCTTTTATTGAATTGCGTAATTTTTGTTTGGCAAAAACTTGTATAAATCCATAGAAATAGGATGATAAATGTTGAGAATATCGATCTATTTCCGATACATTTGTTTCGAAATAAAATGGAAAATAGGTGTTAAATGCAAATGGAATTAGTTTTTGATCCATATCCATTGGCACAACATTACCACGAAAACGTAATTCTAACAGTTGTCCTTCTTGTAGAACAATTTCTTTTATTTGTTCATTTTCTGTGGAATAATTTTCTTGTCGAATTTCATTTTCAACAGAATCTGTCCGTTGACTTGAACAACACACAAGACAGATTTCACTCGGATTTGCTAAACGACGACGAAGAAATAATGTTGCACATCGTTGATTAAGCGTTTGGTCAAATAGAGAAATAGCTGTCGGTAATTGTTTTACTGCCATTATTTGTTTATCATATCGGGCAACAATCATTCGACAATGTAAATATTGTAGATCAGTTGTTATTATATCGTGTGTTTTCGAATCAGCTAAACGAATATCTGTGTCAATATGCCATGTATTTTCATTGGAACTCGAATAGAGAAGAACAATTCGTTCATTACTTGAATCTTTTAAAGAGAAAATTCGGAGTTTTTAAGGTGAAAAATGAATAATTGATGTTTTTTTTTCTTTTCAACTAACCTTCACCAATCATTGATTTAAAAATTGATTGCTGTTGTTGAGCGACCGTTTGTTGTTGAGGCACTTGACTAGTCGTAGCTAGTGGTGGAGGAACACTGGACTCATCGTTTGATGCTGGTCCTGTTTTTTGTGATGATGCTTTCTTTTTCGGTTGTACTAAGATTGGTAATGTAAATTGAATTGGTTTCATTAAAGTGATGTCATCAAATTTAAGTTCAATGATGGGTCCAACAGCTAATAAACCTTGACATTCATGTGAAAAATCATGAGAAAACTGTATGAATGTTGGTAGATCAACAGGTTGAATACAAATATCGATAGAAAAATCATTTGACGAGACATTTTTCGGCCATTGAAATGTAAAACGTGGATCAGAACTTGATAAATACCGGCCGGATGATTGATTTTCTATCAATACTTTATCCCGTTTCAAACGCGATACGACGGCACACACTGAAGATTCAGGTAGTTTACATTCAGCAAAACGTTTGTCCTAATAATAATAATAAAAAAAGAATAGTAAAATTGAAGTTCCCTCTTGCTACAAACTTTATGTGAATCGAATGTTGGTTCATTGGTCTCCATCGACATCCATATACCGTTCGATTGACGAACTTTAATAACATTTTCACGATGAGATGATCGTTTAGCAATATAAGGAATAGCAACTAATATGAATTGCTGCCTATTTGTCTATAAATAAAACAGTGAAAAAACCAACACTCGAAGAACAGAACAAACAAAACATTACAATGAAATCAAATTTGATGTTTAATGGTGTACTTATAAGTTCTTCTTGACTGTCAAGTAAATTTTCTGTTTCAGTAACAACTAAATAGTTAACATTAATTGGCATCGAAACAGCATCAGGCGACGTTCGCACAATGCATGCTGGATAGTGATTATCATTCATGAAACTAATCAACAAAGAATGAAATTTCAGAGGTTTGATTCAATGTAAAACATACTCGCGGACGAGCCAATTGGCAAATTCATCTTCATGCGCTTGACTTTTTGCCATTGCTAATAAGCGTTCGTCTTGTTGTTGTTGTTGTTGTTCTAATTGTTTTTGTTGAAGTTCCTGACAGAAAAGAATATTTTAGATCCTCAATATCTTTTCGGTTTTAGTGATTCGTACTTTCAATCGTTGCCGTTCTTCTTCTAGTCTTGCACGTCTTTCATTTTCGGCAGTACGATTTCTTTCGATTTGTTCCTGCCGTGCTTTGAGTTCAAGCGTCTGTTGTTCTAATTCATCATTAGCACGCTTCGCCATTTCAGTTGCTTTAGTTAATACCATTCTTGCTTCTTGCTGTAATTGTACAGCGGCCGCACGACATTCTAACGCTTCAGCATTCAATGCCATTAGTTTAGCTCGAATGTCGAAATCATCACCTATTAAAAATATAACAATAAAGATGATATAACACAAAAAAAGAGGTACCGGATTCTTGCTCAAGTTGTTTTTGCTCAAGTTGTATTTTTTGTTGAGCATTCGCACGTAAAATTTCATTAATTTCACTCAATGATACATCGAACTGTTGCAATTGATTTAAGATTTGCTGTTGATATTTTCCAGTTTCTTTCAATGATTCTCTTGATATAGTTATGATTGAACATAATTTATTCATATCATAATCGCGTACAGTTTTATTTTGTCGAAGGTCAGCGATTTCATGGCAGAGATCACCTAATGGTTTATCGAGCATTGTTGTTGTCGTCATCATGTGCTTTTTTATTTTTTTTAAATACTAAAAAGTGAACAATATAAAATACACTACTTCTTTTTGCCCTACTCGAAATACCTACATTCTCAATACAATGAAATGGAGAAGTTGTTACAACAACAATGATGCCGATGGCGTCCGCCTTTTCTTTTTTTTTTATATTGTTTCTATGATGAAAGCAAGAAATGATTGTTTTTTTTTTTGAATAAAGAAAAAAAATCCGAGTGGGAGAAGAAGCACTACTGCATTTTATTTTATTTTATTTCGTGTGCCCGAGTTGCAAATAAGGTAGAATATGTCAATATGAGATTCGTTGCAATTTTCGATATATATTTGTGTGTGTACAACACCTTAAGTGTGAAACTTCAAAGTCCTCAATAAATTCTGTTGTTAAGATAATCTTATAAAAACAACAATCAATAGAATCGATTTCAATCAAATAAATAGTTCGTTGTTATTGTTATAGTATTTTATTGTTCATTGCAGTTTTTAGAAAAAGCAAAAAGATATTCTTTCTAAATGCATGTGAAGGAAAAAACAATCGTGTTTATGTTCTTAATGAAGATGATGTTGTTGATTGCGTAGCTGTTAATAAAGATTCTCGATGTGATTCAAATAATTTTGGTATTTGTAAAAGCATGCTTATTGTACCAATAAATGTAACAATAAGAAATACAAACAATTGAATACGATCTAATACAAGTGCAACATATTTCCATTCATTATAAACCTTTAAAAAAAGAAAAGAAACAATTTTTTTAAATTTCCGATCACCGTTTTTCATCTGTTCGTCTTACTTTCATTTCTTCGGTGTCACCTTCAATTTTTTTCGATAAATATTTTATATCATCTGAGATTTTTAAAAGTTGCTCAATTAAATCATTTATTTCTTCGGGTACGTCATCTGGATTACTTTTTAATTTTCGCATTAATACGGGAGAATCTATAGATGATATGTGTTTTCGATTTGCAAGAGGATTTTTATATGGTTTATATAAAAATAAGCATGTAGGTAATGTATGAAAAAATATCGTTCTCATCCAATACGGCACAGGAATTAATACTGATGTACGATGATGATTTAAATGTAAGGATAAAACTGAGAGAAATACGGTTAAAAGATTCATTATGAATGTAAACATCAAATATTTTGATATTAAAGGAATACTTAATGAAGTCGATGGAAGAATTTTTGATATGAGTAACATAAAAAAAACTAAGGCGACAAGTATTGAAGTGCATAGCATCATTTTTTCTGCGGCATCACTTGGCAAGCAAAACAAAGTGATACTTAAAAGAGATATCATCATGGTTGGAAGGATTAAGTTTATTGTATAGAATAAAGATTTACGTCGAATAACTAAAAATAGTATTAATCAATCAGAAGAAAATTGACAATTTATGATATTAATTTACTTAGAAAAAACACCATTTCAGAGCGAGTTTCATAGGGTGGTTCGGTTGATTGAAAAGTACGAATTTCAGCTGGAGCATCGATCAATGTCCATATGCCTGATGGAACATAATCGGATAATTCTATTGAATTAGCCATTGCGTACCAACCTAATAAAATCATCTGATTGAGCTGATGAATTAAAATATACGATAATACAAACCAAAACGAATTTGCGAAGCAGTTCGACCACTAGTACCAAATCTCAATTCACATGTCTGTTCATCTAAACAGACAATCTTAAAAATACAGCACAAAAAAATACTTCACGGTACCGAATGGAAAATATTCTACATTAATTGTCTAGAGAACAAAGCATCGAAAACTTTATTTTGATTTATCGAGTATACTAAACTTACACAAGTCAATTTATAAATTGCTGGTGGTATCCATAGGATATGTCCATCGGAAGAAATGACGATATTACATTTGAAACTTGCCTCGTAATTACCTAAGAAGTAGCCCAACAATTGTCACAAAGAAAATGTAACCAAAATAATTTACCGTCGCCATTACTATGAGAAAAGAAATATTATAATGAAAGAGAAATTATTTAATGCAAAATATATATGTTTCAATACTTGAAAAGAACTAAATCCGGCGTCCAAACTTGATCCGGTGGTACACGAATACTATCAAGACGACCTGAATTTTTCAATACAGAAATATATTTTCTATAGATTGAAACAAACCAAATCGATCAGGATTCCATTTCATTTGATAATCATACCAACGAAGTTGTAACCACACATTAACTTTAACGATTTGCTCCTTTTCATAAACATTTATTATTTGTGTTAATGCTAAACCAAAGTAAACATATAATGGTTCGCTTTCATTCGATACAGGAGTTATCAGTGCGTTATATTGAGACTGTGTACCAAATAAACTATTCATTAATTTTGCTTCTTGTACATTCGCCTCTATACAATTAAAAATGGAATTTTTAGTTATATATTATAAGAATTATTACGGATTTTACCATTAATTTTAATGAGCATAGAACCGAAAATGAAAAAATATAATGATTGGCACAACATCGATTCGCTGACAGCAGGAAAAACAAATGATGATAACTATTTAGTAATTCAATTCCAAAAAAGGAAACAAAAAAAGAATGAATAAGCCGTTATTCGTCTGTCTGCTTTCCGTCTCGCTGATTAATTTACGTGACATGATGGTAAAAAAATTTCATAGTCGACTTCCTTATCAATAGTGGTTTGAATCAGCATGCGCGACAACTTTATTACTATTATCATTCTGTCATACACGTACATACATATTGGTCATTTAAATGACAACGACTGACGAGAGAAAAAAAAGACGTTTGCTTTGCAGAGAGCTTATAAAGACAAGTATCTCGGTATTTGTAATGGTCTATTTGTGCAACGAGAAGCAATAGTCTATATTTGCATGATTGAAGTGAGCGCTAAAAATTATGGTAATAAGAAGAAGACGACGACTAACCCGATTAGTAGGCAATTAATAAGAGATAGAAAGACGCAACGAGAAAGAGAGAAAGAGAAAAAAAAGAACATAGCAATCAGTCTCTTCCTTATGTAAAAAAAAAAAATTGGTCGTTCACAATAGCCGAAGCGAAAATTTGTAAGTGTTTGATTTTATTTATTTCGGAAAAGAAAACGAATATGGTCTAAGCGCCAAAACACGAAGCGAAGATTAATTAGTAGTACCAAATGTAGGATCCCAATTTTTCAGTATAGCATTTTGATCGACTACATCTAAAATATGCGGTGCATTGAATAATATTGATAATGTACCAAAAGTTGTAACAGCAAAAAATATGTATAATTGTAATCGATCGATCACAGTAGCAATGTATTTCCAATCATCGCGAATCTAAAATTAGCATAAAAAAGAATAGCGATATATACAAACAAATAGATTCGATTTCATCTATGTTAATACTTCTTCATAATGAGTAGCTGATCTCATTTGATTTGCAATAAAACTTAGATCTTCAACGGCTTCATAGACTTCTTTTGTTAATAGAAAATCCATTTGATCAGTTTCCTCATTGTCTATTGTTGTTAATGATGGTTGACTATTCGAAAGTGATGTTGCAACTGTAACAACATGTGGTGCACGTGAAGAATGCAATATTGTTGGTCCCATAGTCTCGTCTTCATTGTCTCGTTCATATTTGTTTGGTCTTTGCATGCGAAGTATTCGTGGTAATATATCAATAAAAAGACGTCTCATCCAATAAGGCATTTTATTAGTACGTGGTGTTCGATAGTTATAATTAATAATTAAAACTGTACAAAATATTGTTAAAATATTCATAATAAATGTAAATAAGAGATATTTAGCTATTAATGGTATAACAGTAGAAGTAGGAGGCAAAATTTTCGATATAAGTAATAGAAAAACGACTAATGCTAATAGAATTGATATAGATAATGTCATTTTTTCACCTGCATCAGTTGGTAGATAAAAAACAAAAATTGATAAAAATGAAATGAGCATCTTTTTAAATGCAAAAAAGGAAAGACAATATTTTTTTTTATAAACAAAATTCTTAATTTTTTACCGTTGGGATAATTAAATTAACTGTATAAAAAAGTGTTTTACGTCTTATAATAAGTTTACATACAAATTCAACACGATCATGCCGATAGCTTTTTTCAAATAATTGATTTGCTTCATCGGACGGATGTTGAATAGTCATGGGACCATCCATAAGATCCCATGAGCCGCTAACAACATAATCTTTTATTGTAACATTTCGTTCGATCTCATCATAATAGGTAAAATTTACTTGATGTTGATTATATGTCCAAGAGCCAAAACGCAATTCACAGACTTGCTGATCTAAAATTTGAAAACAACAGAGTTTTTAATCAAGCGTTATTGAATATGTAAAAAAACCGCAGTACCAAAAGGAAAAAATTTCACATCAATGTAACAGCTTGACTTATAAATGGCTGGTGGAACCCAATTCATATCACCATTATGATACACAACGACATGTGATTTAAATGATGCTTCATATTTCCCATCGGCATTATTAAATAAAACAATCTAAAATATAGACGTTTTTTCTATCTTTTTCTAAATTTTCGCATATAGAGATAACTAACATCGGGAGTCCACACTTGACTCGGCGGTACACGTATGGATTGAATGCCACCATATTTTTCTCGTTTCCATTGCATTTGATAATCGTGCCACTTCTAAACGAACAAATTTCTATTGTCTACTTATCATTCTCTCTTTTTTGCTGTTGCTGTTGCTACATACGACTTGTAGCCAAACATTTGTTTTAAGTACTTGCTCTTTTTCAACTACACTTATTAATTGTAATAGAGCAATACTAAACGAAACAGTTATTGTTTCTTCTAATTTTCGCACAGGACGTATCAATGGATTATAATTTTGAAATAGTTCTTTAAACAATTGTTCTTCATGAGTAGAACTGTCGACGGCTATTTTTGTTCAACAATAAACGACAAAAATAAAAGCAACGGCAATTTATGTTAATTGGTAATATTTAGAAAAATAGTATACCGTTTTTGATTAAGAATACTGTACCAAATAGAACGATAGACAGTCTGAATTGCATTGACCTATGAAAGGAAGAGACACAAAAAATCGAATGTTAATAGACTTTAATAGAGAAGCTAGTTTTTTTTTCTTTCTTTTTTTTATAGGGTTTAGGTTTTTTCGATATATATTAAAAGCTCTAAGTGAATGTAAATGAATGGTTGATTTGCATACGGAATAGAGAAACGATGAATGAAAAGAAAAGGATTTGTTTTGATAAAAAATAAAAGAAAACTACTAGAGAGGAAAAGAAAAGATAGAAAGAACTTTAGATGAAATAATGTCATCAATGTTATTCTTAGTCTTTCTCTCTTTCTCTTGTTGCTATTTCTCAAGAAACATTAAGAAAAGCGATGATGATGATGATGATGATGATGATGAAAGGAATGTTCTTACAATCAAAGTGAACTAGAAAGTTTATCCCAAGGACGTAGAATATCATCAGTCGATGTCCTAATAAAATCTAATTATACACATATGCATCGAAGCTATTCAATCAGAAAAGAGAATAAGAAAAATCGTCATTCAAGGTAACGAAGTTTTGTTTTTCTACAGATCGTATCATCATCTGTTTCCTTTTTTTTTAACTATTGAATTCTATGAGAAGGGAAGTAGCAAAATAAACTAACTTTATTCTCTTATATTATTAAGATAGGATGCTTTTTCTTACAAACGTAATATAACCTAATAATGATGCCGAACGTCTTGATTTAATCTAGTCCAATCATATACGCATGTATTACTCCCGTTTTAACAATGATCGGAAATCATTCGTCTCGTTTCTAATATTGTTATACCCATAAGACCGTATGCATTATATTACTCGGTAAAATCATATGCAGACAAACGATAATTATCAAGAAATCATAGCAAAAGAAATTCCATTACCTTTCACCTCTCACAGCTCGAATCTCATTAGTTCTAACTGATACTAAGATGAATGTCTCTGATTCGAAGCCTTTCTGTTTTTCCTACTTTTTTCTCGATTTACGTTAGATTAACTTTAGCGTACTAAACAGCCTGGCCTCGATTAATTTCTCTGCAATTATGTAAAACAGTGACAGTAACTTCTTTTTTTCCCCTATAGTTTATTTATCGGCATATCATTATTATTTCTATCCATATATACCATTATTCAATTAACACGCGTGATGAGATAAGCATATTCTCTTACTGGCAAGAAAACCGTACATATGTTTTTCTTATGTATTCACGTTAATTCAATATATTCTTCTTCATATTTATAATTAAAATACTTCTGAGAAAGAACTTATTTTAGATTATATTCAATAAACATTTCCATGCATGGAGACGAGTATTATTATGATTCTAGGAATATTTTGTACTTATTTGTGTTTTTTTACCAGTAAGTAATAAATGAATTCGAATAAGAAAAAAGAAACGCAAAAATCTACTTTTGATCGTATGAATTATTTTCTAGTTACAATTGCTAATCCTGAAGCTAAACGTTTATATGAAGAATTGATTAAAGTACGTTCATATAATAAATTAATTCGACCAATTAAAAATAATAGTGAAAAATTGACCGTTTATTTGGGCCTTCGTCTAACACAACTACTTGATGTCGTATGTATAATATTGTTCTGCTTAATTAGATCCAGAAGGTTCTTGTATGTATGCTTCTCAGGACGAAAAAAATCAAATAATGACATCAAATGTTTGGTTAAAACAGGTAGAATATTTCTAGTATTCATCGATTTAGTTTCTACAGAGATTTTCATATCTAAATAGGAATGGTATGACGATAAACTTCGATGGGAACCAAGTAAATATGGAGGCGTCGACGTACTCTACGTTCCAAGTCAGCAAATATGGCTGCCTGACATTGTTTTATATAACAAGTAATTATTTACGTTTTGTTATTCTTACAGTCGATAGATTAATCTATAGTTAGCTGCAACCTACAGCTGTAAATTATGATTTATATCAGAATATATGCGTGGTTAAGTCAAATCGTACGGTAATAAAAATACGAAAGATGTCCAATAGAGAAACAATTGTCTACATAAACTGGAAATTAGTTTTCCTGATGTTCTTTCCTTGATGGTATGTTAATAAAAAACAAAACTATCATTGAAAGTAGATAATTCTGAAGTCAAATATTACTGAAAAAAATCGTTGTTGTTTTATTTTTAGTTGGAGTATTCATGACTTGATAAAATATGTTGCCTTTTGTAACTTATGTAACTCATATTCTATTTTTAATTTTTAGCGCAGATGGGAATTATGAAGTAACATTAATGACAAAAGCAACAGTTCATTATGATGGCCGTGTTATTTGGGAAGTATGGCAATAAATATAAAGAATGCAAAAGCGCTATTATACGATGTTTATATTTTTAGCCACCAGCCATATACAAATCAAGTTGTACAATCAATGTTGAATTCTTTCCATTTGGTTAGTTAGAATGTATAAATAATAAAACGCTTTCGAGTGTATAATAAAGACGCAAAATATCAAGAAAATAAATGACACATAACGGATATAGAGGTTGGCAAATTCGGATCTGCTAAAAAACTTTCTCAGATATCTCTGACAAAATTCTTTGAAACATTTGACTGAGACTCTGAATTAGAAGATGCTGTGGGAACAACAAACTATATGCTAGACAGAATAATTCGTATCATATCAAGAGATTCATTCAATTTTTTGTTCTTCGCGGATAAATAGAAATTTTAACGGAAGAATATTATCATTTTAAGTATCAAGCTACTTACGTGTCCTTTCATATAATTTTTTTTTAAAGAGTTCTATAGACAAATAAGTATGGACTGTGGAGTTTATTCAGAAAATACCCTGGAGCAAGATTCTTCTCTATTGTTTTTTTTTTATTAAGATGAGTAGACTTCAATCAAGAATTCAATTTTGAAGCAAAATTTACTACTATTTTGACTTAAATTGAATATTTCTGAAAAGAGAAAGTTATTTTTAAAATTATCATTTAAGATATTCAACATTGTCAAATGAAATTTGGCTCATGGACTTACAATGGTGAACAAGTCGATCTTGTTCATATAAATCAAACTAATGGTTCAGCACCTGTCTATGGAAATAATAGTAAAATTTTTGTTTCATTCATTCATTCACATTGTCTTTTTAATAATACTAGGCGTACCCTATGCTATTGATCTAACGGATTTCTATCGCTCAGTAGAATGGGATATTATGGAAGTTCCTGCTCAAAGAAATGTACGAAAATATACATGCTGTCCACAAACATATACCGATATAACATTTTTAATTACGATTCGTCGTAAAACATTATTTTATACCGTTAATCTAATAATTCCATGCGTTGGAATATCATTTCTAACTGTTTTAACATTCTATTTACCATCAGATTCTGGTGAAAAAGTGGCACTTTGCATATCAATTCTACTTTCACTTACTGTATTCTTTTTACTGTTAGCTGAACTTATTCCACCAACATCACTAGTTGTACCATTGATTGGAAAGTATCTTTTATTTACAATGATATTAGTAACGTTATCCATCGTTGTTACTGTTACTGTACTTAATATACATTTTCGTTCGCCATTAACACATCAAATGCCACCATGGGTACGACGAGTTTTTCTGCAGGTTCTACCGCGACTATTATGGATGCGTAGGCCTAAAACTGTCGATCCATTACAATATCAACAACCCATATATCATGCGAACAAACATACAACATCAAAATTTGTTGTACCATTACTGCATGCGAAACCGTATAAAAAAGGTCAAATTAATAAACGTCTACTTCGTGATAGTAGTTTTGATCGAGATGTTATTGAAAATATCGACGATGATGATGATGAAGATGAAATAAGACAAATGGAACATCAACCGCAATCATCACTTTATCCTAATGAAATCAAAAAGGCATTTGATGGACTAAGATGTATTGCAGCACATATGAGACAAGAAGATGGAGAGAAAAAAGTAATTATGGAAAAAAAATTGACTTCAATGATGAAAATCATAGTTTGACTTCTGTCAAATGGGAGAGAATCATTGCTGGAGCTGTTCGGGTCCAACTCATCGAGGCAGTATGATGAACCAAGATAATTGCTTATCTTTCAAAAATAATATAATTAATCGATATTGATATGACTGTAATCGAGTGCATACCATTAGATCCTGATAATGGCTTCTGTAGCTTTACTAGTTATGAGTACTTCATTGATAAACTCCAGCAAGGTCTATACTAAAAATAAACTCTACTAAATTTCAACACTAACAGGACCATCTTGCTCCTATTTCTGCAAACAAAACCGAGCTCTCTATGCGATTGAAAATCGAATGCACAATCTATTATAGCTATGAACTCGAATAAAAATCTTTATACTTATTTTTGTTTTTAAGATCAAAGAAGAATGGAAATATGTAGCATTGGTGATCGATCGTCTTTTTCTTTATATATTTACGACAGCTTGTATTGCTGGCACTTGTGGAATTATTCTACAAGGTATAATATAATTATCATAAATTTATTGATGAATTTTTTTTTCTTTTTAGCACCATCAATTTACGACAATCGAAAGCCCATCGATATTATCAAATCTAATCGATTTTAATATAATTTTCAACTATTTTGTGTATTCTTCGATACGCGAGGAAAATGCCGTATAAATATATGTATAGAAAATTACTGTCAACCTAATAAAATAAAATAAAAATTCTAGTCTCAATTATTGAATATGACATTTTTATGATTGCCGATAAAAGTTTATTATCATTAGCATGATATTTTCAATCCATAATTGAATATATTATCTTGATTTTGTGCAAGAGACTCTTCGTTGTAGTCTTGCAAATCATTTTCTGTACTAATTCGAAATGTCAAGAACAAAAAAATTTTCATAATCTAATGATAAAAATTTCTTTCGAAAAAAGCCAACCGAAGTTTTCTTTTTCATTTCTCAAAAATCATTGACGTGGCATGTCAAGGCTATTGTATCATCATATTATCCAGCTGATGCCACATTTCATTGATTGATATGCAGAACAAAATATTTAAGATCAACAAACAGTATAAAACATTAAACAAAAAATAATGATGAAACAAGTCAATTTTACTTTAGTCATAATGATGATAACAGTTTGTATTATCAATACTGCTCGAATACCGATTGCAGGTTTGTTCACATTCGATTTTTTTCCATGATATAATATACATATATCTTTCATAGGAAGTTTCAATCCGTTTGTTGATAAAAATCAACCTGATGACACTGAAAATAAAGCGCATTCAAATGTTAATTTACCTTCTCTTAATTCAATTCATGGTCATGTTCATCGTTCATCGGATACGAATGAAACTGAGTCCATTAAAAATAATACGCACGTGGAAAAAGCTGGCCCATCATTAGATATTATTGATTCACATCCACATTCACATGATGAAGAAGACAACGAGTCTATTTTAGACAGTGCTAAACGCTTGTTAATACAACCATCCGTCAATATGCTTGATGCCCAATTACACGGTGGACATGATCATGTTCATGATAATAATCAAACTGATAATCAAGCAGCTGATTTAAATGATTTTTATCTTTGGTTAAAAGAACAAAATGAAACAAATCAATTAAACCGTTTTATATCGCTACAGAAAGAAGTGAATCAATACAAATTTGATAACGGAGAAGATTTAAAAGATAAACTAAGTCGTACTATTGATGCTTTGAAGTCAGCTGTTAAAGGACAACCACGAAAAAAACATGATTTGTAGCACATTTGGGCCGATAAGACAAAAAGAAGTCAATATTCATTTATTTGTTAAATTTTAAATTACATAAAACAAGAGACATTTTTAATAAATAAACTAGAAAATAAATTTATGTTCAAGTTTCTTAATAGCATTCACATTGATATTAAATGTTTTGAAATGCCGTTAACAACTTCGATTACGTTTTCCAATTAGATTAACATTCGCCTGTAGTCCGACTAACATCATCAGCTTAAAATAAACTCCATTACAAGAAAGTGCTTCAATAATGAATACATTTGATTTTGCCGTATGTGACTACGAAAATCAGTCAGTCGAGTCGACTCTTGTTTCTGTGCGTAGCGAATCAGACAGCGTCTTTCGCTTGTTGACTGTGAGTGCTCAATTATACGCTTAATTGAGTTATTTGAAAATAAAATCATCAACCGTATTCACTTGTATAGTGTTACCATCAACTACAAGAATAACGTGATATTTGTTTCAAAAAATACAGACGCGCTCGTGATAGTACTACGATGGCAGCAGTTTATATATGACGAAAATAGCATGGATTCATATCTGAATTCGATTGTCTATAAGTCTGATTTGTTTTAAATTACGGTAATTGTACTGCATTTTATCTAGCTATGTTAATGCAACAAAGAAACGCAACTGATTTCTCTATAAGGAATCATTCGCCAGAGCACCCGATAACCAGTGTCGGTGGACATCTATAATTTTTAAAAATATATTTTAATGAGAATAATGAATAAGATAATACAAACATGATAATTAAATTAATGATATTTTGACTGAAATATTTTTATTCCATTATCGCATAGGTCTTGCATTGCATTGGCTAGACAAATACACGAATAAAGAATTCAGATAATCGTCTCTATGATTAATACTGTCAATAGCGAACGCGATCGTTGCGCACAGAAAAAAGTCTTAGTTAAAACTAAACAATCGAATGGCACGTCTTCTACGTAATACAACGTTTGGACAATCACCCAGACAAATGCAAGATGGTCCCACCGCTCAAGATGCACCGATGGTTGATACAGCTGAACAAGTTTATATATCATCATTATCTTTACTTAAAATGTTAAAACATGGTCGAGCTGGTGTACCAATGGAAGTGATGGGGTAGAAAATAATCATATTTCTATTTAATTCAAAAAGAAATATTTTATTCTTTAGATTAATGTTAGGAGAATTCATTGATGATTATACAGTTCGTGTTGTCGATGTTTTTGCGATGCCACAATCTGGCACTGGTGTTAGTGTTGAAGCTGTTGATCCAGTTTTTCAAGCTAAAATGCTTGATATGTTGAAACAAACTGGTCGACCTGAAATGGTCGTTGGTTGGTATCATTCTCATCCAGGTTTTGGTTGTTGGCTATCTGGTGTAGATATGAATACTCAACAGAGCTTCGAAGCTTTAACTGACCGTGCAGTGGTACGTTTTTAAGTGGTATTTTATTTTATTTTTCTATAAAAGTTAACTTTCATATTTAGGCTGTTGTCATTGATCCTATTCAAAGTGTGAAAGGCAAAGTTGTTATAGATGCATTTCGTTTAATAAATCCGCAAACATTTATTCTTGGCCAAGATCCTCGACAAACGACATCAAATTTAGGTCATTTAACAAAGCCGTCTATTCAAGCATTGATTCATGGTCTCAATCGTCATTATTATTCGATATCTATAAATTATCGAAAAAATGATTTAGAACAAAAAATGTTGCTTAATTTACATAAAAAATCTTGGATGGATGGTTTATCTATTGAAGATTTTAATAAACATAATCAAGAAAATAGTAATGTTATTAAGCAAATGCTTGATCTATCAAACAACTATATCAAATCATTAGAAGACGAAGAAAAAATGACACCAGAACAATTAGCTATAAAGAATGTTGGAAAACAAGATCCTAAACGACATTTAGAAGAGAATGTTGACGCTTTAATGACTTCAAATATTGTTCAATGTATTGCTACTATGATGTCTTTAGTTATATTTAAATAGAATCTGCTTTGTTTACTTGTATTTTTATGAGGTTGTTTTCTTTTTCAAGTAAAACAAAAAATATTTAAACAAGAGAATCTGCCAATAAAAATCATACTTAAAAATATCTTATTATGTTATGAATATAAAACAGTTGCAATGACCCACACCAATCTGAAAGAATAAAAACTAACAATATAAAGTTTCACATAGCGCATGCATTTCTGTATATTTGAATCATCGAAACGGCGCATTGCTTATTTTATTCGATCGTATGCGTTATATACCATGATACTAAAAAAGTAAGTAATAGTCATCCATATATTTAATCGGGCAAGGTTCGTTTTCGTTCTGTTCTATTCTGTTTTTCTTTTCTTCGTGTATGTCGTTTTATATAAAGCCATCTGATTTAGTAAGTACTATTTCTATACAACATTCTTACTCATTGATTATTTGGCATATTGAATTCATTTTATATTTACCCATTAAATAATGGAATGGCTGACGGGTTTTGGAATTTTTATAGTAATTATATTAGCTATTATATTAGGTGTTATCGTTGCGTGTATGTTAGGTGGTCAACGTTGTACACTATCGATACAACAACGACAACAAAATCATGAACTAACGCAAGTACAACAAGAGCAGGAAAAAAAACGACAGAAGAAATTAAGTTCAAGACTAAAACGAACATTCAAGTCAACATCGAAACCAGAACAGCCAGTAGAGCCTGTTGAAGATGTTAAAACTCTTGAATTTACATTTAAATTAGGCGATAAGACGAAGAAAACTGAACCATCAACACCAGAAAATGATGCAGCTGTGGTTCTTTTACCTCAAGTACGTGTTACTCACGCTGAAATCGACCAACGACAGAAGAAATATGATGCTATTCGAAAAAAATATAATATTTAAACGAAAATCTATACATTTCGTATTTCGATACTGTTCAATATATGACTCTTCGCTTCTTTTTTGTTTATTTCATTTTATTGAACAAATTTTTAACGAAAACATTTATCAAAAAATTAGCTACCCCTTTAGTTTTCAGCAGTACTAATATTTTAGGAAATAATTATCATACATATATATATATATATACTAGTGGTTGTAGATAGCGCTACTTGCTGAGCAGATCTCTTGAAGGCATACAAAAAAAGATGAGTTTGTCCTAAAAACGATTTACGTCAGCTCACGATACTTAAGTTAGAATATGCTGCTAATGAATCATTATTTTCATTGGAATGAAGTCAGAAATGGAAACTGTTTAAATGAAAATAGAATGTTCTTTAAAAAATGATTCAGACTCTTGCCTCATTTTTTTCTCCACTAGCCTGTTTCGGTTTGTGCATAGCAACCAATGGTTCTCTAGTGAACTCTTTAGACGGTTTGTTGAAAATAAGAATCATATGTATAAAAAATCGCAACTATTGGAAGTTTTTATTTCTTTTCTTTATCTCAAGAAAATTTATCAGTTTTCATCGTCATGAAATTTATATTCTTAACTTTTTCTACGGTCTAAACTGTTTTTTGAACATAAAATTTCGAATTATTTTTATAAACTCTGTATCATTCAATTTAAGATGAAAAAACACTTCTTTCTATTATGACTGACAGCGTGATTTGGTACAGTTATTTGAATAAGATTAGGTTTTTTCACGCATCGGAATTTGTCAGTAAGAAAAATTTTCGTCTTATCTGTATTTACCATATTGATCTGCACTATCTATTCATATCAAACAAGTCCACTCGTAAAGAACCGAAATTTACTGTGTACAACGAATGTTGTATTCTTTCTTCTGCGTGCACTAAACCTATCACTTGTGAAACTGAATTACAATGATTTTTTCCTTTAAAAATTTTCTTACCATTTCAAGCAATTTTCAATCCGTTCGTTTTATTTTTATGATGCTACTATTAAAAAATGTTCCGTAGGATCATATCTCAATGAAGAAACATAAATTCTACCAATCTTCTATTCGAATTAATTAATCCGAATCATACTAATTAAATTTAACAGGGAAATTTTTTCATAAGCGCGTTAATGATAGAAAAAAGCCAGTTCAGTCTAAATCCAAAACCGTCCATAATTATAGTTCACTTTATCAAATAGTTCAACAATTACATGTATCATTTGCTAATGCGAAATCCAAGAGATATTATTTTTTTTGCATGTTAACATTTGAAACAATAACGTTCACGAACTTCCGATAAAGTTTGTAATACACATAAATCGGCTCAATTTTTCAAACTGATTTTATTCATATTGTTTATTTTGATAGAAAATCAAGTCAACTATTTGATTCACGTATGACTCGTAGAATAATATTCCGTGATATATAATTTATTCTGAATTAGCGGACTCACAGTTTCATGCCGAAGAAGTTTGGTCACTCCAGAAACATTCTTCCTATTTTACAGAAAAAAGTAAAAACTTTCATGCTATCTTACATGTCGATTGTAGAGACACGCACAAGAGACATTCTTACTTTTTAGAAACTGTAGTTCACCAGTGACAACTGTTCTGTATTATCAATTTATATTCGATAGACAAGTGGCAATAGCATGATGCAAACAGTAGTATGAACGTGTGCCTCATGAGTTGTTTTTATTCAGGGAGAAGAAATATTTTCTGTCGATCGAGGCTCTTGAATAAATGAGAAAAATGATCATTGTTATTTTTTCACTTTTTAATTATCACTTTGAAGTGTTCAAAATCAGTACTTGAATTTATGGTGTATTAACATTCAATTAGCCATATCCAAGCATAGAATCAAAACTATCACAATAAATAGATATTCAATCAGAAAGACAATATAGAATTGATGTAAAATGAATTTTTTTATTTCTAAGAGCAACATTTGGACAGTAATTGTGTCAATGAATTCAATTAGCAATTGCCCTTGATCAACAATAAAAAATGTTTTCAATGTAATTATTTTTCTCGTTCCAAATCAGATGGTCGAACTAAAAAATACAAGGTTAAAATTCGCATTCGGTTTACTTTTTTGTAATTAATTCTTAAATGATGAGAAAAAAAGGGTCACCATCAACTTGATGATCCATTTGTTATTCTACAAAATTCTATTTTAATCCCGATTAGGAAAAGCAAACAAGTTATCTTGATTAGAATGCTAGTCATTCGAAATCGAACTGTATTTACTCATTTCAGACACGCCAGGGTGCCACATATATACATGCGTTATGATTGTTGTGCATACCGTTGCAAGTGATAGTCGTGTTGAGTGATTAGTGTTGTTTAAGTATGTAAGAGACAAGGAGCATGTAAATAGAATACTCTCAAGCTTACATCATTGGCGACAGAGCGAGAGAAAAAAAGAATTCATATAGCGTTTTTTTTTCAGGTGAATTAATTGCTCACATACATAACCCTCTTTTTCGCGATTGGATGTAGAAAGAAATAGATCAATACAAGAGAGGAAGGAGAGATGAAGCGAAGAGAAAAATTCACCAATCAGAAATCAGATAACATTTTCTTGTGCTCTATGACAGAAATTCTTTTCTTTTCATCAGAATAAAAAGAATATAGGTAGAAGAACAAACTTATTTTTCGAGACATGAGAAACCTGAACGAAATTCGCGAAAAGTTTCTTCTTTTATAGATTCCATAATGTCCAAAACGGAGAATGGCGAACTCAAATTTTCTATCCGACGCTTGATTGATACAACAACAGCATGTGCGAAAAAAGAAAAGCGCCTATCAAGTCAATCGCCTTCGAGTTGTCATTCTCATGCGAATCGTTCATCTAAACGATTAATGGTTGAAACTCAAACACCATTAATTTGTAGTCCAATACCAATGATCAACGATAAATTTCCTCATCCATATTGGGTATTTTTATCTCAATTATCAAATAGAACTACTCCGGGAACTTTACCATTACATTCATCATTAATTTTTCTTAGCAAAATGAGTCAATTATGGCAACAAGCTCAACAAACGCAAACTTCACCGTCAATACCAACAGAAAACGATAATGGTTCTGATGAAGACGCCGACATAGATACATCATCGATTCATAACGATAATGAAATAGATTTTGAAGAAAAGGATGACGATGACAACGACGACGACGACGATGATGATGATGATGAAATCGGTGAGTTTTCAAATAGTAGTGGCGATGATAAATTGCATCCTTCAACAAACAGTGAAGAAAATGATAAACTAAAAATTTATCCTTGTAGCCAATGTGGAAAAGTAAAAAATTGACTCCTATATATTTATATATAAAAATCAATCGTTGATTTCAACTAGGTTTTTACTGCTCAGTACAATTTAGTTCGACATATGCCCGTACATACTGGTATTCGTCCATTTATTTGCAAAGTAAAAAAAATTTTTACCAATGAGAAGAATTGATTTTTTTTATCATGATTTAAATTTCAAGGTATGCGGAAAAGGTTTTCGACAAGCATCAACACTATGTCGTCATAAAATAATTCATACATCTGACAAACCACATGCTTGCCGAATATGTGGCAAAGCATTTAACCGTTCATCAACATTAAACACACATATGCGCATTCATCAAAATTTTAAACCATGGGTAACATATGAATAAATCTTTGCCTTGAAGAAACTCTCTGCTTTTTAGATTTGTGAATATTGCGGAAAAGGTTTTCATCAAAAAGGAAATTGGAAAAATCATAAATTAACACATTCAACTATAAAACAATATAAATGTTCGATATGTTCAAAAGTAAAATCATGAGTCATTCTTCTCTTTTAAATTTATTTATTCGATCGTTTTAGGCATTTCATCAAGTCTATAATCTAAAATTTCATATGTTTACGCATTCCGAAGTAAAACCCTATACATGTAAGATATGTTCAAAAGGTTTTTGTCGAAATTTTGATTTAAAAAAGCACACGCGCAATGTACATGTAAGTAATCCCAATACCGGAAGGAAAAATCAAGACTAAAACTTTTGTCTTTTCTTCTTCTCCTGCTTTTTTTTTGTATGTGTGTTTAATAAATAAATCTATTTTTGCGTGTAAATTGATCGAAGTCACTTTATAAACATGCAACAAAATACGACAAATGGTCTATTGATGTTTACATGTTCATCATCATTCGAGAGAGAGGGAGAAAGAAAGGAAGCCAATGCGATGATTAGGAAAGGCGGGATTTGAATCCTACACATTTTTTTCTTGTTGTCTTATTGTATTCATAGTGTAACTCATTTATTTGATGCATGCGTTTTTCACTAATTGTAAAGCCTGCTAAACGAAGCCCGTCGGCAACGAGTACATCCGTTTGTGTTGTGGAAAAATACTGTTGAACGGAAAAAGGACATATTAAAAAAAGATGACAGGATACGTGCTTGGTACGATGTTCTATTTTAATAAAGGTAGGAACGCCTTTTCCATGGATTAAACACCTTGTCCATTAGTTCGATAAACGATTTTGTGGTTGTATAGATATCAGAGAAAGTAACCAGCTATTGTATTTTGCTAGTGGCGATAAATAGAAAGAAGTCCACTAAAAATTGTATATTTTCTTGGCAGCGATTGTTAGTTAAATTTTGCTTGTAAAGTAGAAAATCGAGAAAAACTAACTGCTTTTCTTTCCTATGATTACTATTGAAAGTCAAACTTTCTCAATCAGATTTTGTTTACTAATACTGTGAGAAGCTCAAGGTTTGAGGTGCTCGCGAAACAAAAATGAATTCTATTGAAAGTATTATACAACATTCTCTTTAATCAGTTTTCTCAAATTATTAATTATCAAAAAAAGAATCTTGCCGTCTGAAAGTATCGAATCATAGTTATCATCGTACTCCTCAATGATTGGTTTTCAACAATATTAATACGACTAAATCTTAAAATAAGAAACAATTATCAACGGGAAACTATCGGCATCAATTGTGTATTTTTTTTCATGTCCACTGGCCATTTTTACTAAAGCTTTTTGTTGTATAGAAAACATTTACATATTTCATCAAACAACCAATTATTATTCCGAATGATCAATTTAATTTAAACGATTATTTTTCGGAGCTATAAGAAACGTCGAATAGTAACAGTTAGAAAAAGAAAATTGTTAACCACTTGTCGCTTCGCTCGGATCCCTGCAGTGTATACAAGACGATGATCATCATCGTTTTTTCTTGGTTCTTGTTCTTTACTCTGTTGTCGGCCAAGAGCACTCATAATCGACAAGAAGAAGAAAGAAAAAGAAATCAGTTCCATATTGTAAATTCATTCGGCATTCTTTTCTTTCTTTTTTTTCAACACTATTTTAATAGGATCTTTTGCTCTGCCTCATCACCACTTGACAACACTCAAACAATCGAGGACATCTCGATGTATATATGCTTGATCATTAGTCAAAACGACGACACGCAAATTGGATCCCCAGTGAATTTTGTTTTTTTCATCGGCATCGTCTTGTATTTGATTGGTCGATTAAATAAGAAAAAAAATAACATAGCTAAAACTCGATTAATTCTAGAAGTAGATTTATTAGAAGTCAGAATTTATTTAAAAAGCTTTTTGCTGATTGGAAAATTACAACAACCAATAATCATAATTCTAGACTATTTGATTTTCTATTAAGGATGTCATCTTTTTGAATTAGCATTTTTCTTAAAAATGTATGACATAGATACGAACAAAACAGCAGAAAACTCGTTATTTAATGATGTGTAAAAGTGAGGCTTGCTCGTTGTTCTTGTATGACTTTCCAAGCTAATGAGCATGTTCTTGAGATTTGAATGAAAATAATGTTTCATTCAAATTAATAGGGTAGTCAGAAGAGACGCGCTAGACAAAAATTTAAGCTTACAGAGTGAATATCCCAGTTAGAAATCATAATTATTTCAAATTTTTTTGTTAACAAGTGGGCAGAGCTTAATAAATATTGGGGAAATATCTACGAGATAAAATGAATATTCTTTACACTTTTTCGAAATTCCTAAAAGAGAATTATTTGAATTTTACAAGTCAATTGTTTCACACTGTAAAATTGCTCAGCTGGAAGTTAGCACATCCAAAAAAACGATGCTGCCTGAAGTTCCTCTTCAGAAATCTAACATAACGACAAACAAAATAACATTCATGGTTCATAATATTCTTCTGTTATATACAGTTGACTTTCTTTACGAGGGATTTAATTCTGAATGTGCAAATTGCAATGAAATATGTAATTGGATTCAATAACATTTTCAAAAATCTGACTTGTAAAAACGTCCGAAGTTAACTTCTAGCGTCTTTACTTCTCTATTGCTTTTCGAGAATTTACGATGGTAGAAGTTCGTTCATGAATAATCATCGGTAAAAACCATTGAAACTACAACACATTATCAAAACAATTATTTCCTTAAAAAAGAACTCGAATTTTCGACTAATCCACACTGGAAAGTCAAGTATGATGAGAATCCTGCTTGTGCAGAACGTCGGTAACGCACAGGTGCTTTTTTCAACTTTGAACGAATTCTTCTGCAGAGTAGTAAGAGAGAAAGATTCGTAATTGTTAACAGGTACATATGTGAGTAAGCATAATCGATAATACTCAAAATTTTGAGTCCCAACTGTCTACGTGTTTAAATTTTATAAATAAAATACTATATAGTCGGTGGCATACAGATAAAACGAGCAGTCGATTTTTCGTGAGCGCGATAGAAATGATCTCCACGTTGGTGAATTTAGTGAGAAGAGATTTTGTATCTGAATGCGAGCATAGAAAAATGCACAAACTATTGGCATAACATTAAGTAACGTATAGCACTGGCGGATCTACCAGTTCGGCTACCCGGCGCTCGCCACCCCCCTGAGAATAGACGGGACAACGAAATATTTTTAAAGGCTTAAATAATATTAGAAGGTCGAAAATAAAATGAATAGCCGAAGGGAATCGGAAAACTACAATTGATTCTCATCATCTTGAATATTACGTAAGTAGTAGATCAAAAAATATAAATAGCGTTTGTTCGTTTTCAGCTTCATTTCTGTCCTTTTTTAAACTGCTACCCGAAATGTTTCTGCGATTCTTATATTCACCAAATCATATCTTTCAATAAGAAAATAAACCACAAGATTTTGGTGCGAAACGTTCGAAAACTGTTTTAGTTTAGTAATAAAAGTTCCACAAAAATCATGAATATAAGTAATTAGAAAAATCTGGTTAATTATAACCAATTTGCATCGACGAATTCGCTAAGTTCAGTCGTCGATTAGTTTTTAGATTTTATTGCGCAACTTTATTTCTAAAAAAATTGTTTTTTCCATGAAATTATAGATATATTGCGCAAAAATTAAATAAGCAATGGAAAGAAAACTGTAGTACTTTGATTTATATATTTTCGAAAAAAAATTCTCTGCGTTCGTATTATATAATTTAGAAAGCGCGGCCCCCTCTAAAAATTCCTGGGTCCTCCACTGACGTATAGACATGTAATTTCATAGAAATCTTCCAGAGTTACAATTTCGTTGCATGAACCTGCACAGAAACTCTCAATGAGGAAAATTAGTTATTTTATGTCCGAGAAACAGGTCTTCTCAACGTCAATCATACTGGTTGGCTGTTAGCCGCTTTGGTTCTATCGTTAGCAATGAATACATTATCAAGAAACACAATTTGACGGTAAGATTTCAAAAATAAATATGAACTTCTATGGAATCTATTGCTCCCCAATTTGCTGTTCATGGAATGAGTCTCGATTCGCATATTTTTTCTCAATGACGAATTTGCGTTTTCGCTAATTCTCAACAGTCATTGAAAGCAGCAGACGCGTATATTGTTGCCCTTCCCAATGTACAGCTGTATTCATGATCGTATTTGTATTTCGCATGACAATCTTAAACGAACAACGAGCATTTTAACGGATTGAAAAGAGAAAAATTAATAATTCGACAGGAAACTTGGCGCAAATATATGTTAATGAAATCTTCACATATTTTTTTTCTTCTATTCTATGTCTACATCAAATAAACGCTTCTTTCACGATGATCTATCTCAACAATATTCCCTAAATTCAAATTCAACAATTAAAAAACGCATTTGTACATCACTCGTACCAACGGTGCCTCGAAGTGTTACAAATTTTACACGAAAGTCAACTCTCAATCGTCGCTCGATATCATCCGATGTGAAGTCAAATACAAACAATTCTTTATTCTATGGAGAAGAAATGACTATCGATGTTAATAAATAAAATAAAACCTTACGAGACATGAAATTATTCTCACAGCATGTTTTTGTTTTGATTCAATATTATGCGCTTAACAAGAAAAATTATAATTTAACATTCTTTTTTTTTTCATATTTTATTTATTTAGTTCGTTTTTATGAATAACAAAAAACAGAACAATTTAACCATAAGCATTTCTGCTGACGATCAATTAAGATCATCGAATACGAAAAATCACAGAATAAAAATCGATTCAAGTTCTACACACATATTATATCCAACGATATCCGATGTGAACAATACACCATCAGTACCAATTTGTTATAAACAAGGAATTATAAATAAGAATCTTGATAGGAAAATTGAAACAATATTTGAATAGAAGACTACGGTTTTGTTTTTAGTTATACATTTTCACATTGAATCATTAAAAATGAAATAATAATCAGTCGTCTATTTCTTATACGATGTAAGCAAAATGAAACGATTGTAGTTGCAATAGTAGTTAAGCACATTCATTCTTTGTTTGTTCTTCTTCTTCTTGGGCGTTTTTCTTTTTCCTTTTTTCACTCATTTTTTGATGATATTATTGGCGTGTGTCGCTGTTAGCTACCCAAACACTAGAAATACACTTTTGATTATAAACGAGTGGACGAAGATTAATTTTTATCTTTACAACAGCTTATCATGAGTCAAGTTCAGATTAGACAAATATCGGCGAAATCCTTCTCCAATAATCAGCAAGTTATGGGTTCATGGGTAAGAAGAATTATCGAAAATGATTAATTAATTCTTTAGTCTCCGTATAGTTTCCAACGGGTTATTATGGTCATTTTCGAGCAAAATCTCGAATTGATATATGCAATGATTTTCGTCAGCTTGCACGTCCAGATCCACCGAGAAAATTTCTAGAACGACAAAATGTAAAAAACAGAGTCTCTCTCTCTCTAACATATAATGTTATGCTTTGATTAATTTAGTCTGAAGCTTCTACACATAAGTTTTCACAGCATGATAATAAGTTTAAATTTGAATGTGATCCACTTGTTCGAAGTACTCAACCAGTAAGAGAATAAATTTTTTTTTTCTTGATAGAAACTATTTTTCATATCATTTACTCGAAGGGTTTTGGTAGGCGAAAATTAAAAACAAATGCACAAGGAAAATTCGATCCAATGTTTATTGGTTGGATTCCAAAAAATGTCGACCGAAATCAATACATTGAAAATACGAAAACAACTTCCTATGCATATGATTATAATCCGAATTCGACGTCACTGCAATTTTTTTCAAATCTTGAATCAATTCATTCGCCATCCAGTACCAATAAGCTGAGTGTTTATTCCTCTGTTTTCAATCATGGTCAACCTGATAGAGAGCAATCGAAACAAGTCCGCCAAGAAACATTTCAAAGATATTCTTCGGCTTTAACCCGTCGTTTCGAAATCAAACGCACCGATCGTAGCACAAGTGTAGCCTCATGTCTTATATGGAACACGGGAAATGATGAAAATAAATTAACTACAACTAATAATGAGCCAACGATTAGTACGAATCCATCAAATTCTAATATTCAAGAAAATGATTCGTCTGTAGTTAATCAAGGAAAGCCATATCAATGTCAACCTATGCAAACATTTACAACAGGTGTGATGACATCACGAGACAATCGTAATAATCAAGTAAAATCATCATGTCAACGAGCGACTTCATTAAAAGAGACACGTACAAATAGCATGGATAATCTTATTACAAAATATATGTAAAACGAAACCTTTTAAGCAAAATAAAGAAACCAGCAAAAATTCGGTTTAATTAAAACAAACTTTTTGTCTATTGATCTTTCTTTTCTTTGTTAAACAGAATTGTTTAATTTAAAAATTTTAGCTTTATTATCAATGAATCGGCTGAAGAGAAAGAACGTAAGACGTCGTTTCAGATCGAAATCATGCCAACAGTACGAACTTAAGTGTGAAAGACACGTTCGTAATATAGAACTTGTTAAATTCTTTTTGTAATTGTCAAGCTCTTCAATATTGTCTTTTACATGTCGAATTTCACGAAATAATTATTGTTTTCTTTTGTCGTTTACAAGGTACTCACGCAACTAAACAGCTAAAAAGAACACAATTAATAATTGCATTTTGTATAGCTTATGTTTATTCATAGAGTGTGTGTGTATGTGGTAGAAACGCGAAGAATGTTTTGATTATTAAAAGCATTTTGTTTCTTTACATCGTTGGATTGTAAAGAACAAAAAATAAACGAGTTCACCGATTTCCTTTTGACCCGTTCTTTTTGCTTGATTTGATATGTGTATAAAAATTTTCTCTAACTATTCAATTCATGACTATGTATCTTTAATCGTATTACCATTTAAATTGAACAGTTGAATTAACTGTCTCATTCATTTTAGAAAGTTTCCTTTAATTGTGCAATGTGTAATAATAGTAAAGGAATTCTGAAAAAATGCTTGGTTTGGATCACAATAAGTCTTTCACAATGAACTATGGTATCTATTCGGGAATCAAAATTGCAAAAGGAAAGTGAATAGTTTATTTATACATAACAAAAACAACTTTTTATACGATGGATCATGTTTATCGTCATTTCAGGGTATTAATAGACAAGTTTTCAATATGAGCAGTGCACTAGGCTTTTATTTCCGTCTTGAACTCCAAATATTTTTACCATAATTCATTTTAATAACAGTCAAGACCTTAAACTTATTAGACGTCATCTAGATAGTCGATCCGAAAATAGAGTATTTACTGTAATAAAGCGACTGTATTGTTGAGATTGTCAAAATGTTAGGCTTTACTGTAAATATATGAAGTTCATAGGATTCAGAGAAAAATGATCATTGAATCTCAACTGAATTATTAAACATTTAAACAAAGACCTATTCGATGAAAGTCTCACATCAATGATACAAATATACCAGCAAACGGCTTCTGGTTAGGCTTTCGAACAGAATCTTCCTAGCTAAAAACTTTCCTATATAGTTTCTTCAGAGAAACCATCTACTTATAATAAACCTATAGTTTAAGTAGAATCCCTAACTGTAGTTTCGACATCATTTTTTGCACGATCTATTTAGAAAATGTCATCGGATATCTACGAATGTATTGGTTTGAATCGGAGACATGAAAAAACAAGAAAGCAAATAAGCTTCGAATCTATAGATGCAAAATACCTTACACAATTAATACCATTTCTTCTTAACAAAATCTAAATGAACTATTTATAGATGGTATTCGAGTTTTACTCGTTTATGAAACGCGATGAGAAGCATTACTTGAATCTTCGATTAAATCCAAAATACGAATTATTTATGTTTTAATTCACTAGAAATCTGTATTCTGGTTAGGAAAAAGAAAAGCTTCTTTAGAATAACTTATCCAATTTTCAAATACGCCTGAGGTAGCCATATTAAAATTCATCACTGAGAAAACTCTACTCAAGCTTATCAACATATGCATAGACAACGATATCGATTGATCGATTAATTATCTCCATTGTTCATTCTCTCGATCTTGAGACTCACATTATATTTGAATATATAATTTAGGATTTTCCTTTCTTCAGACCATTCGGTCACACGATGATGAAATAAGATGTGTACGTCGAGAAAGTAATGTAAAAATGAAAGAAAGCTAGATGTTCCATTTATGTAAATTGAAACTTTTTTCGAAATAGTCAATATTTGATTCTCTAGAAAAATGAACATGAATCCCATAAAATTAAAGACTAAAACTTTACTGGATTATTGATGCGTGATTGATGTTTCAACTTGGTGAAGATCTATTTTGTTTGTATATTTAAGAATTTTGAGGGTGTGGATGTGGATGTGCAGGGCCCGCGAAAGTGGGGGGGGGGGGGGG
>CAJNYU010003045.1:31267-81622 GCA_905331475.1 Rotaria socialis
TGTAGTACTACTATTGATTGATGCATACACCCACACCCTTAAGAATATATTACCTAGACAATTTCAAACAAAAATAAAATAAAATATGTTGATAAATAAAATATTAATTAGATTAATATAGAACTACTGAAAGAAGCTAAAGAAAAGGATAAGTCTCTATTTATACCCTGAGATGGCGTCTATGCATTGATTCAGATACATATTTGTATAGAACAAATAGAATAAATCAACCGTTTATTTCACTCTCCAAAAATAAAACGTCCAACATTCTCATACTCAACTTTATTGAAATTCATGCTTATCCGAAAATTTCGAGTTGTTAAGTTTCAAATACACATATAGAAATACTTGAAATATTTTATCCAACGCTTTGAACAATAAATTTTAATTAGTATATTTACATCATTTGAATATGCATGGTTTCATAAATTTTAAACTAAATATCTTCAAACACTAAGATCAGCATAATGTCAATCGTTTGAAAAGTCTACTTCACTGTATGATTTCAAACGATAAAACTAAACGAATCTATCCAAAAGGCAACGTCTGGCAATGTTGTGGGAGCCCAAATGAATTTCTCGAAGATTAGAAGAAAAAGCATCTCATTTTATATGTTATCATTTATGAAAACTTTCATTACTGTCATGAGTTTTTAACAACGACAAAACCTGATCTTATTTATTCAATGCTAAAAATCTTTACAATGGAAAAGAATTTCAAAAACAAAGAAAAAAGTAAATGAAAAATTTATGAAATGTTTATATAATCATGTTTGTTTATTTATTTATCCTAATTTTTTTTCTTTTTTTCATTGACAACTATAAAGCATTACATTTTTAATAAAAAAAAGTATTATAAATTACCAAGTTATGAAAAATCGATGATTTTGGTTGAGATCTTCAAGAATAGGAACAGCTTGTACAAACGACAAATTGAATAGATTTTCAAATTGAGTATAACACAGGACAATCATTCCGATCGCCGGAACGGGCATCTTAACAGGCCTGAAACGGCTATAAAACGATATAATAAGGCATTAGTTCTCACCTTATTTCGCCGTAATCCGTCAACTCGTTTTATGAACCGTTTTTTTTCGCTAGAAAATGGCCATAGTTTTTAACACTTTGTTCGTTGTTTCCCGAGTTGACGAGAAACGGTGTCGCTTTTCCACGTTCTATGGCCGTTTACACACCGTTTTCTTGGACATGGGCATACATCGCCCATCGATGACAATACTTTTTGATCAAATCATACGCAAGAGCATTTAAAACCGGTCGATATTCATTCACATGGTAAAATTCACCCGATAAGCCAGAAATTGAAGTCATACCGAGTGACCGACGCGTCTTTCTGATGCTATTTCATATGTAACTGCCGATTGTTTTTCTATGCGACTCAGCCGTTTGTCTAGTAGTTTGAATCGCTTGTCTATTGAATATAATTTTTTTATTGACCAATTGCAGCTCATTAATAAGGTAATTTTCGAAAGGTGTTATTGTTTGAAACTTTTCAGTGGCACTAAATGATAGAGAAGTGATCGATGAGTTCACAACACTATGTTGCTTTTCGTACTTAATCTCTTTCTTTTTATCATCATCTTTCTTTTCTTCACTGTCATTTTTATTTTCTGCATCTTCATCTTCTTGTATAACAGTACATCGATCGATTTCTAATTCAATGATAATAAGATCTTTTGAAAATTCTTTTTGTTTGATAATATCATCGATATTTATTAAAGATTCTAGAAGGAAACAAATAGTTCGCAATAGAATAAAGTGGAATTTGATACGAGATTTTGTTTTTAAAGTTTTTTCAACGTTAACAACTGAACTTACCAATAACATTTGATTCATTGAATTTACTTGTACCATCATGAATGTTTCCAAAAACTGTATTGTTGTTTAACATACCGCTATTATTCTTGGATATTTTCCCAGGTCGAACATTAGGGCGACCTGATACGATCGTAAACGGCCGCATACGGCAACGTATACTACCGTTTTATAACGTTTCCGACCATGAATCGGCGTAATTTGACGTTTTGTCATGCACTGTATTACGGTCGTATTTCGTCGTGTCTTAAACGGTTATTAACGGCCGTAATGTGGCCGGATATTTCAGTATCCGATCGTAAACGGTCCTATTTTGCACGATGCAAAACGACCGTAATACGGTGCATACCAAACGGGCGTGTACGACCCAAGTTGAGCGCCCTGAGATTCTTGTTTTTTTCTTTTTTCTTTTCTTCAGGAGATGTTTCTATGCCGAAATCAGTGTTGTTCATGTTAAAATGTTTTATTGGTTCATCAATAATCTATTGACCTAATTTATGTAATCGAGCATGCGCGTATATTTTACTTGAGTTTGATAAAATATGGATATCAAATGCACCATAACGATCACCATCAGGATCGAAGAATAAGAATCGATCTTCATCAAGATCAAGTTGAATTGCATTTAGTTCCAAAACCTTCATAGTCTCTATGACTGTGTGGAAATTTTCCTTTTTAAAGGTGATTTCCCACCTTGTATTCACATGATCAAAAATTCCAATCCCGTTAAATTTGGCCATTTTTCAAACTGAAAAGCAAAAACAAATTTCAAATGGTTTTCTGGTTGAAGAAATATAGACAAAAAAGAAAGCATAAGGAAGAAAAAAAGAACAAAAACTCATCTCACCTAAATCAAAGATAAAGATAACAAACTGTGCTACCAACAAATAAGAAATTTAATATGCAATAAATTAATAGATGATTATAATAGTAAAACTCTATATAAAAACATATTACTATAAAAACTACTGAGTTTAATTAAAAGAAAATTAAAAAGAAGATAAAATAGATTGTGTCATTCACCTATATTTGATTTTGTTTTACTTAGCTTCAAACAAAAACAGATTAATAATTGTACCCAAAAATACTATGAATATCAAGAACAAAAAACATTAAATTGCATCAAATTGAAAAAACAAAAACACATAGCTACCCAGGAGAATCATCCCGACAGTAGAATCCTATCAGATTCCGACAAGGGTTACACAGTGAGTATACTGAATACCATTGTTTCAATAAAACCGACGAAAACTTATGGGATTCCTGGACGCGGATCTACAGTCAGATCATTGATATTGGATCCGATATCGGATTTTAACGGAATCCAACTCTATCGAATCACCCTTGCGCTCTGATGGCTCAAAATGCTTATTTGATCGTGAATAAGAAAATGATTCTTTCCGTCGGAACCGACAATACGTTCGTGTCCAGGAATTCTGTCGAATTCTGCCGGGGAGTTGGATCGCATAGGATTCGATAACATCCGTTGTCGGATTCATTCATCTGGGTAGTCGTTTGCGTCACTTGAAAAATCAAAATAGATTGTTTAACAATACGTTATCATTCAACAATTAACTATTTTATCTCAAATGAGAGTCAAATTCATTCTCAATTTTAAGTAACAGCAACATATGTAGGACGTAGAATTTTTTTTCGATTATTATTTTGTTCGTTCTAGTTTAGAGGAAAAGAGACGTATGACATAAGATACTCACACTCTAATAATATTCAAATTTTCATATAGATGAAAATAAAAAAAAAAGTTATAAAGAATATAATATTAGAATCAAAGACGTTGTTCGATTTGTTTTCTTGCTTTCCATTTGTTCATCTTCATTCAAAGTTTAATTGTAGTTTAGTTCAATTTTTGGTGAAATATAGATAGCTACAAATCTAGTTGTTGTTTCTTTTCTACAAAATGTTGCTACAAGACAGAAAAACAAATATATGAAAACGTAGTTTATATATGTTAGATAATATAAAATAAAATGATTCTAATTTTGTTTAATTCCAACTTCCACCCTTGAAATGCAAAAGAAAATATTCTTTATTTCAATACTTTCTGTCAGTTACTTTAGATTATGACTGTTCTTCTGTTTGCATGATTTACTTGACACGGACTTACTTGACGTTGATTGTTTATCGATTTTAATTGTTTTTTTTAGCGAAAAAATGTTATTTTCGTTGCAAACGACTTACCTGACGTTGATTAAATAAAAATGGATTCCAATTAGTCTATTTTTTCTACGAGGATTTACTTTCCGTTGATTGATTAAACGTAATGAAATAAGAAGGTGCATTATCAATGTGTTGCAAGAACAAATTCGAAACAATTTTTAATCGGAAAGAATATTCATCAATAAGCGAACGATAAATTGAATTTTCAGTTATAAATGAGTAGTGCTCAACAATTTGGCGACTAAAATGGTTGTGAACATAATAAAACATGTAAATTCTTCACATCCAAACATTTTCAAAGCCATTGACTTACTGCAAAAGGAGCAAGCGTTGGCATCGATTGCAAGTATACGAGATGATATGGGCGCTTCAACTCCAAAGCGTCGAAAAAATATAGTTGTAACAGATGAATGTTTAATGAAATTGTGGGAATGTTATGATAATGGTCGTATTGATACTCCATCGTTCCTCAACGCTGCAGGACTGAGATATTTTCAACGTCCATCAAAAAGTTCAAAAACGACTTCTCATTGTTCTTTTGTTTCTTACTATATATATTTGTTGTTGTTTTTTTTGTTCTGATAATACATTGACTGTCGCAATAATTGCTCATATCTTTACGTCTAATCAATCAACGGAAAGAAAATCCTCGTAGAAAAAATAGACTAATTGGAATCCATTTTTATTTAATCAACGTCAAGTAAATCATCTGCAGCGAAAATAACATTTTTTCGCTAAAAAAACCAATTAAAATCGAAAAACCATCAACGTCAAGTAAGTCCGTGTCAAGTAAATCGTGCACACGATGTTATCTACGTTGCATAAATAAAACAAAATGATGTATATAATAATCATGCTTAGATAATTTAGTAAGACGCCTACCCGTGTCGCGAAAAATCGTCGTGATTTTGGTGATTTTTTTAAAATAGGCCTAGAAAACACTGCGGTGACTATCTAGCGGACAAAGCACTTATCAGTGGTTTCATACGTAACAGAAAAAAAACTTTCCGTCAATAACCATTGGGTACTGAAAATAATTTTCAAAAAAAAAAGAAAAAAACTGATTTTATATTACTGTATTAATATTAAAACTATTTTTTTAACTTTTGCTCAATAGCGGACTGAAATAAAAAAAATTCTTTTGAATATGTACTAACAAAAACTTTTAGATTGAATCGAAGACAGAACGCTGATCTTTCACGACAAAAATACACCTACCTGTACGCATTACTATTCATCATTTTCAATCCTAGCAAAATCCATACATAATCAGATAGAATTTAATAATGACGAACAAATCATACACCATCTTCCAGCGACCTCTGCTCTATCGGTTTCTAATTCGTTCGATTCTGTTTTGGTCTACATGAGTCACAAAGTCATTAGGCAGATCGGTCGGTCGACCAACCGACCGCACGCATTGTGTGCAATGCATCAATATATTATTTGTTTATTTACTTCGCATTTTTTTTTGGAAAACACATGGTTATATTACATGTAATAAATCATGCGTTTTTAACCATAATGTTTCTCGATATTAAATCACTGTTGTTTTATTATAGATAGATAAACACACAGTGGGCTTGTTATACATTACTTGTCGTTTGTTCTTTCGAAATTTCGAAATAAAATTTTATTTTGTCTATGCTTCATTTTTTTCTTATTGACATTCAAACTAAGGAACCGACTAAAGATGGGTGATAGGAGAAAATTGCAGGGTAAATAATTATGTCGTTTTGATGCATTGAATCGTATAAATAAAATTCATTCATAGGTGAAATTGAGCGTTGTTTAAAAAAAGTAGCCGAAGGTGTCGAAACATTTGAAGATATATGGCAAAAGGTAGGTTGAAAAAAAAAGAACAAAGTTCTTTGTTATTATTTTTGTTTTGCTTTTTCCTAGGTACACACAGCACCTAATCATAATCAAAAGGATAAATATGAACAAGAGTTAAAAAAAGAAATTAAAAAATTACAACGATTACGCGATCAAATAAAAGCATGGATATCATCAACAGAAATCAAAGACAAAAAGTCTTTACAGGAAGCAAGAAAAAATATCGAACAAGTTTGTTGAAATTTTTGAAAATAATGATCAAACGTATTATTTTTGTTTTTTTCTTCTCAAGCAAATGGAAAGGTTTAAAATAGTTGAAAGAGAAACAAAAACAAAAGCATATAGTAAAGAAGGTTTAGGGGCTGGACAAAAGCTTGATCCACAAGAAAAAGAAAAAGAAGAATGTAATCAATGGATTGCGGTAAAGAAAACAAATGAGTCGAACTATTTTAAAAAAAATTTTGTTTTCATAGGAGGCAATTCAAGAACTACAGATTCAAGTTGATAAATTCGAATCGGATATTGAAACATTATCGGCATGTTTGAAAAAGAAAAAATCCGATAAAGATGTAAGCTTTTTCGATAGATACTTTTTTGCAACGAAAAAAAAAACAATGCCAGTCGGAACCCTCAGATTATCTAAACTTCTGTACTTGTACAACAATAAAATTGACACAACTAGCCCTACATCGATGCAGATACATCTGTGTCCTTATCTTGGTTATGCACAGATTCAACTGCACAAAGTTGTCTTATGCTGTATAGCTATTTCACAAGCTACTGCTGTGTTTTTCTGTAGCACTGAAGTTAATTTTTAGAAAAGTCCGCCTATGTAATCAACACGGTTATTGAGACTGCGAGCAAAGATTAATTAGCAATAGACTGTTGTAGAGCTTAGGTTCGAAGCTACCGAATAAGAGTTCTGTTTGTAAGATTTTATCTCTAAATAGGCTCAAGATGCAAACTGACAAGGGCTTGTTTTTGTCGAATAATTCAAGATTATCTAATCACTAGTGAGTCTAATTATGGAAAAAAAGGTCAAAAAATCTACGTTGACAGTTCAAAAACTCGGATCCTTGAATTTTTTCGATCTACTAAACGAAATGTAACAAGATTGAATACATGAAACTATTTTTGAGTAGTTTACAGGCGTATTTTTGATTTGATCCCAAGAATGAATATATTTCTTGCCTATCAAATATGTACATTAGTTCTAGAATTTATTTACAATTAGCATAAAAATTTAAAATTTATTTTCAGAAACAAGAACGTCTAGAAGAAACAAAACACTCATTAGAACGTCATAAATTTCATATTGAGTCATTGGAAAAAATTCTTCGTGCAATTAATAATGATGCATTAGATTTAAAAGCTATACATAATTTACGAGCGGATATTGAATACTATGTTGAGTCTAATCAAGATTCAGATTTTAAAGAAAATGAATTAATGTATGAAGAAATAGATATGGATAATCTAACAACATTATTGGCACCAGTGATAGCTGTACCGACACCATCTCATCCTTCGTCGTTATTAAATGGCAGTAGTAGTTTAAATTCAAATAGTGCATCAAGTCATATAGATATTTGTTCATCGTCAATCAATATCAATTCATCATCGAATCATTCGTAAGAATTTTCTCGTCGAAAGTACGACCGATTTCTCTTTTTTTTTCTCAATTAGATTGGATCGTACAACTGGAGCTTATTCAATTCTCGGTGATAATGAATCCATGATGGGTCTTACGACACCATTATCAACCCAAGCGAGTTCGCCAAGTGCAAGCCCAGCTCTATCCTTAACAGATGATCGTAAACGCAATAAATCTGAATCAGAAGATAATCAATCTCAACGAAATAGGTTAATAAAATTTTTATAATTTTTTCTCCAAAGTCTAATTTCTATACTATGATCTAGATCGAATTCAGGAGCAACTAGCTCACCATCAATACATGCACCTTCACCAAAAACTTTCTCTCAACTTCAACAACAATCACCCAGTGCATTATCATCAATAACTAAAACAATATTACCATTAGTTCCATCGTCAGCGCCAGTACTTTCAACAAGTGCACCACCACATTTCGCGTATCCTGGAACACCACCAGCAACAACACCGACAACATTACCTGTTCTTCAATATGCAGCTATTGTTTCACAAAATACTGTACCATCAACTTCAACAACAACGACTAGTAGTAATTCAACAATATCTAAACAAAATGTACTTTCTCCACAAACAAAATTACAATCCAGACAAATTCTAAATGGAACCGGATCACTAGCGAATACAAATGATTCAATAGTAACGACAGCATCAACTCTACCTATATCATCCGTAACAACAACAGTTACAAGTTCATCCAATAGTTCTCATCCACCTTCATTATTATCAACAAATAATGATCGAGCAGGTAAAAATCGATTTTCTTATTCAAATTAAGTCAAATTATTTTTATTTCTTCAGGATTATTATCGCAACATATTCTCAATAATATATCTCAAATAAGTTCGCCGTCGTCGTCATCAACAACAATTCCATCCTCATTATATTCAGGTACAGGGTCCAATCTATCCAATTGCAACATTCCTCTAGAATCGTCATCATTAAATTCAATGGATTCAGCTATTGTATCTCAACAATCATCGTTAATGAATCGTACAATGTCTGAAAATGATCGTTCAACAACATCAGGAATAATAAGTAATGGTTCTTCAGATGGACATTCCTTATTAGATAATGCGTTTTCAAATATTCCAGCATCATCAGCATTTCTATCGAATAATAATAATAATAATAATAATAATAATAATACGCACATGGGAGATCTTCCATCATCGAATGGAAGTATTATGAATCAATTAACAAGTGGTATACAACTAAATCCTGAACATCATTCACTTCGTTATATGTTATCATCGAATATTATTCATCAACAAAACGTACCAACAGGTCGTGTATCATTGACACCGGCAGAAATGCGTATGCTCAATAGATTAAATTCAGCGTATGCTAAACTACCATCGTTACTTGAATCAGAACGACAAAGGTATTTCGAATAAAAAACATCTCAAAGTATAAATCAATCGATTTTCTTATTTCAGAACAAATTCGAATCGCATCTATGGTCGAGGTCTACTTGGCCAATCACAAATGATATCATATTATCCGCAAACACCACCAACGGGTAGTGATACTCCAGAATTTTATTATCGACTTGCACCCGATACATTATTCTTTGTATTTTATTACATGGAGGTATTTTTCTCACAGGATTTATGTATAGTAAGCTAAATTAAGTCTTTATAGGGTACGCGTGCGCAATATCTAGCAGCTAAAGCATTAAAACGTCAATCGTGGCGTTTTCATACGAAACATATGATGTGGTTTCAACGACATGAAGAACCAAAAACAATAACGGACGATTATGAACAAGTAGAAAAATTTTTTTTGAATGAAAATATTTCTTTTTTTTTGTTTTGTTTAGGGTACATATATATTTTTTGATTATGAACGATGGCAAACTCGTAAACGTGACAATTTTATATTTGAATACAAATTTTTGGAAGATCGAGAATTTTGAATATATGCTTGTGCATAACGAGAGACTGTAAAGAAAAAAAAAGAAAAGGAAACATCAGTTTATTATATAGATCTGGTCATTTTTTTTGTTCGTCTATGTTAATTTCTCTCTTATGTGCACTAGCTTTGTTGTCATCGTTTCTTTTTTTTTTGAGTGTTGTTTGTTATATTCTCTGTCACCTTATTCGGTTGTTCTTTTTTTTACGTGTATATCTATCGTGTGTGTGTTTTTTTTAACAAGCAACGTCCTTTTTTCGGTCTGTTGAATATGCGATGTCTAAAAATTTTATATAACAGATATCGATTTTGATTTAGAGATTCTTTCTTTCGTCTTCACATCGGACATTTTGGTATGTATGTGAGGGATAAAAAAAAAAGAGAAAAGAATGAGAAGAATGGTCTATTAATAAGCACGTACTATTTTGTAAAAGCAACCAAGCAAATTATTAGGAGACGGATAGAAAAAGAAATGTAGGTGATGAGAAAGGAGAAGAAAAAATATGCATGTACATAAAGCATAGACAACGATGATGTTAAGAGCATTCGTCCTATCCAGTTGCTAGTGTAAGCAATCAAGCAAAGAATATCATATTTGATCATAAATAAGCGTAATAATCAAAATGGTGGGTGTATTTGTGTATTTATGTGTTGTTTTATTTTAATCGAAAAGTTTTCTTATCTAGCGTGAATGTATAAGTATTCATGTTGGTCAAGCCGGTAATAGAATTGTTTATTTTCGGATAGGAATGAGTAACCTTTATTTAAAAAAATAATCATAGGTACTCAAATCGGTAATGCTTGCTGGGAACTTTATTGTCTTGAACATGGTATTGAACCAGATGGAACATTTTGCAAAGACCGTGATAGTAGTCATATTATCAGTAAGATAGCTATGATTGGTTATATGCGAACTAATTTATATTTGTATTTTAGAATCTGTCTCAGGTTTATTTCAAAGAGTTATTAGTTGTTAGAATAATTTTTCTTCCTATAGATTCCAAAGAAACTTCATTCAGTACATTCTTTAGTGAAACAGGTTAGAACTATTTTTTTTCTCATGAAAACAAAAACAACTAAATTAATTCTTACGTTAATTTTAGGTACTGGACGATATGTACCTCGAGCTGTTTTCGTTGATCTTGAGCCAACAGTTATCGGTGAGTGTCGATCTCATTATTAATACGATGAGAACGAAGTAATATTTCTTTTCCATGCATATAATTTAGACGAAATTCGTCGAGGACCATATGCTAAATTGTTTCATCCTGAACAATTAATTTCTGGCAAAGAAGATGCCGCAAATAATTATGCTCGTGGTCATTATACAGTTGGCAAAGAAATTATTGATACTGTACTTGAAAAATTACGTAAAATTGCAGATCAATGTACAGGTTTACAAGGATTTCTTGTCTTTCATAGTTTTGGAGGCAAGTAATATTTAAAAAAAAACCTCAAGAAAAAAAATGATTAGTATTGTTTTCTTCCGTTCTCAGGCGGTACAGGATCAGGTTTTACATCGTTACTAATGGAACGATTGAGTTTGGATTATGGTAAAAAATCTAAACTTGAATTTGCTATTTATCCAGCTCCTCAGGTAAATTAATTAACATAGAAATTTTTTCAAAGTTCTTCTACTCTAAATTCTAATCTATAGGTTTCCACTGCTGTTGTTGAACCATACAATTCAATTTTAACAACACATTGCACTTTAGAACATACTGATTGTGCTTTTATGGTTGATAATGGTAAAATAAATTCTAATACTGTCTTTTAAAAATTTTTATTTTCAGAGGCTATTTATGATATCTGTCGTCGTAATTTAAATGTCGAACGTCCATCTTATAATAATTTAAATCGATTAATCGCACAAATCGTTTCATCTATAACAGCATCACTTCGTTTTGACGGCGCACTAAATGTTGATTTAACAGAATTTCAAACAAATCTCGTACCTTATCCACGTATACATTTTCCTCTTGTTACCTATGCACCTATTTGCAGTGGTAAGTCAATAGTTAACACGACAAAAAGCAAACTATGAATTTTTGATTTTAGCTGAAAAAGCTTCCCATGAACAATTTAGTGTTCAAGATATAACAAATGCTTGTTTCGAGCCAGTTAATCAAATGGTTAAATGTGATCCACGCAATGGAAAATATATGGCTTGTTGTTTACTTTATCGTGGTGATGTGGTACCGAAAGATGTTAATACTGCTATATCAGCTATCAAAACAAAACGATCCATCCAATTTGTTGATTGGTGTCCAACTGGTTTTAAAGTCGGCATCAACTATCAACCTCCGATTGCTGTGCCAGGTCTGCGAATAGTTCGATTCTCAAAAAATCTCTATTTACTTTTTAATTCTAACGATTCGAATCGATTTTTGAAGTTCAATATTCATTTTATGTTTGCATTTAGGTGGTGATGTAGCTAAAGTTCCTCGAGCTGTTTGCATGATATCCAATACAACTGCTATTGCAGAAGCTTGGGCACGTCTCGATCATAAATTTGATTTGATGTATGCAAAACGAGCTTTTGTACATTGGTATGTTGGCGAAGGTATGGAAGAAGGTGAATTCACCGAAGCTCGAGAAGATTTAGCTTCACTGGAAAAAGATTACGCTGAAGTTGGCTCTGATACAGCTCAAGCCGATGCTGGTCATGATGGTGAAGAATATTAATTCTACGCTACTTCTCAAAGACAAAATACTAAATAGCATCTAAATATTGTCGATTTTTTTTCCATTTGCAAATAAAATAAATGAAAAAAGAGCATTTTTTTTCTTTGTTGTTTGTTTTTTCTCGGTGGCAATGATAAGCACACAACAAACATACACACAGATATATAAAGAAAAAGAAGAAAAAACATAGCCATCCAGAACCCAACGAAATGCACACACAACAACCGTGTAGATATAAGCACACACACAAAAAAAAACGTTTTTTTCTTTTAGTTGTGAATAAATTAAAGGGGGTTTAATGAACGAAAGAAGAAACAAAATAAAATGAATGAACTATACGCAAACACGCAGCAGATAATAAAAGCTGATACATACACAAAATCGCTTAATAAATAAATAGAGAAACAGACGGCGGCATAAAAAAAACACAGCATAAACTCACAAAAAAAACAGAAAGAAAAAGTCGACAGATAATTCGAAAGCTTAAACATACAGGAAATTCCATCTTCTTAATTCTTTCGCCTCCTTTTTTTTTACTGAACACACATCGAACAAGTCTCTTTGAGAAACACACAAACAAAACGAAAGTATATAGGTTCGATTTCTTCCTTTTCGCAGGGAAACAAACAAACAATAGTAATGAAAAAAAAACGAGAAATAGACAGTTAAAACATATACTCACATAAACAGATCTTTTAGCAAACAAGATATAACACGATGTTCTTACTGTTCTTTCATCAAATCGAATCTTTTTGTCTTTGTCATACTATGAATTACGACGGGGCTTTTTCAATTCGACCTTCAGCCGTTTTGGACCTACACTAAATCCATCCATGCTTAATATAGCTAAAAGAAAGAATGGCAATATTTTGTGTTTAATCAAGAAACTCTCTAAAAAATCAGCCAATATTGCACACAGGAAGTTTCTATTTAATAAATTTGTAAAGAAATGACTGACACATGAAAATTATCGCGTAGAGTTAAATGATCGATTCAATGTATTTCATCGTTATTATTTCAATTTTTGAAGAAATGCGTTTAATAAAAATTCTTTTGTTCTTCAATTCTCTTAGTATGATTTGTTGTCGCCGTCAAATGCCGGCTAATACTCTTAATTCCGTCAAATCAGCTAAAAATAGCTTACTACAATAAATATGTTCTTCTTCAAGAAACTCTTCGAGTGCTACTTAGAAACGATATCATTTTTTTAGCATTTAAACATCGATGTGATAGTATAATTTTACCATGCGAAGAAACTATTTTTTCAACTTATCCGTATTTGTATAGATTTTTAACAAATAAGAACAAAATGACAATATAACCATGAGATTTTAATCAGAAATTCCATCCAAACGATGCTGAAAACTGACTAAAATTGTCATGCTTTCTAAAAACGTCTTGTTGCTCAGTTGGGGGTCTTCACGTTTAAAAATTCAAATCTATCAATTGTTGAATGCAATGAAATGAAAAAGCCTTGACAAGACATGTAAAATCAAAAAAAAAAAGTAATGAATTACTTCCAGCTATTTCTCAAAAGACAAACAATGATTTTAAACTACAGAATAAAAAGAAATAGAATTTCTTTGCCGTCACTTAGCTAATTAAATACTGCAGTTTCATTGAATTCTCTATGTATAAATAAATAATTACCTTGTTGTGCTGATGAAGGATTATCAAATGAAACAAAACCGAAACATTTCGATTGATTCGTTTTTTTATCAACAAATACCTAATGGAAACAATGAAAATGAGAATAATTTTATAGATACATAAATAAATAATCAATATTGACCTTCGCCGATAAAACAGTACCAAATTGTGAAAATAAATTCATTAATGATTGATCCGTTGTTTCTTGCGGTAAATGGCATATGAATAAATTTGAATTTTCAGGCCCAATTTGTTGCTTACCACTTTTTGTTGTACGATAAGCTTGATTGGGTGAAAAACGCATATTCGATAAATATGATGAATTATTCGAAAATGGTAAATAACCATCGTTATGATCATAACGATCATTGAACATATTTGATGTTGTTGCCGAATTTGGTAATGAATGTGGTGGACCATTTTGTTGATATTGTGATGATGAATTCATGTACAAATGATTCGTAAATGGCGATGATGGTTGATAATAGAATGGTGATAATAATTGTTGCTGATCATTTGTTGCTTGCGATAAAAATGAATTCGGAAACGATGATGACGACGACGATGATGGCGGTTGTAATTGTAGATCATTGAAACGATTAACCATTTGATCTAAACTTAATTTTTGACTATCCAACGACTGGCGAGTACCAAGTAGATTATTATTATTATTGTTGTTGTTGTTGTTGTTGCTATTATTGTTATGGTTAATGCTACGACGATCGAGTTCATTTGAGAATAGATTTGATGTTGATGATGGTGATGGATCATATAATGAATCATTAAAGCATGATGATATTAGAGGTAACTGCTGAGAACAATAAGGTGATGATGATGAGTCGTTTGGAAATTGAAAACGCCCTGTTTGACTTATATGATGATTAGTACCATTTAATAGATTTGCCGGTGATGATGGTAATGGGCTAAAATCATGATTTTGATGAGGATTTAATTGTCTTGGATAAGGTAATTCATCTCCACCGATATCTGTACCGAAGGACTCTGATGACCATGGACGATGAGATGGTGAAATTAACGATTCGTTCCAATAGTGATCAGATCCTGATGGATTTAATGTTGACCAAACAGGAGTTCGATTATGAAAAAGATTAAAACTATCTAGTGGATCATTAGCTCCATTAGGATTTGTATTATTGCTGCCACCGTTTGTCATCGTCATGGCGGACATAATTTTCCGATTTGTATTTTGAGGAGTTTAGCCAATTTTACTCCCTTACTCACTCAAAATCTAGAAAAATAGAAGAAAAAATGTTTAAAAAATTTATCAGCTATTTTTCTATTTGTCGTTTGCACGTGATTCATATACTCGTTTCGATTTTGATGATATAATATTAAAAATACCTGATTTACACATAGAATAAAGATATCAACCTGTGTGACTAAAATAAATGAAATTAAAAGCGGAAGAAAGGTAGACAAAATGTAAATCTTCACTATTTATACACTCAGCTGTTCCCCTGGATAACCTATGGTATACAATGTCCTTCACTCTAGATGTCTTTCGTGATTTTCTTCTAGCACGATGATTCGCTAACATAGACGAGATAAGATTGCATTCTATTCTATTGTCTATATCGTTCATTTCGCTTTTCGTCTATAATATACAAAATGATAATCATAACGAATAAAGCCGACGAGGTAGAATACAGAGCGAAATACAGATATACATACATAGCGAAGGAGACCTTGGTTTGTTCGATGTATTCGATTTCTTTTTCACTCTCCCTCCCTCTCTCTCTCTCCATTTCATTTCGTTCTTTCTTGTATTCACCCTCGTTTTGCATTTATGTATGTAAGTATGGGTAAGATACAACACAATAATAAAAAAAAAGCAATCAAACATGCGCACAACTTGGAAACCGTGCTTGAGCGTGATAGTGCACATCGAAACAAACAAACATACACATTGGATGTGTTTATTTCTTGTTAGACAACGAACAAAAAATAATAAAAAAATGGCTGAAAAAGAAAATATTAGATATTTAGGTCACTTTATGTAAACTAATCATTTATTTTATTGTTTTCTTGGCAAAAAAACAATAGTTTCGCTTTATTTGTCGCTCATATGGCTCGAATGCAACTATTGGTTGTCCAGGATTTACCAATGATACAGAGGAAAAAAGAAGGACGTGGAGAAAACAGAAAAGTTTGATATTGGATTTATGCCAAACAGCCTAATTCTAATGATACTTTCTAACGGTATATCATTCATGCCCAAAGTACGCGTACTCTATTCGCTGATCACTTGAATCGTTCACCAATCGCTCTAATTTTCAACGTCAACCAGTTTTGTTTCGACGAGAGGGTTGTGCGCATCCTATACCGGTATCCCAAATATTGTAACCTTTTTGAAGAAAAATTTCTTAATGTTGAATGTAGTACGATAAAACCTATTCATTTAATTAAGTTAACCCTAGAAACATTACACAAGAAAAACAGATATTTTCTTTTTGGAATCTTATAGCACACTGTTATCTCTTAGGCACTAGAATAATTTCACTGTGACATAGATTTGTTTTTGTTTCATTCTAGTTTTTATCTATTTTTTTGTAGGAAAAAAAAATTAAACGATCATTCTATTGATAAAATTATTAATGAATATTAAAAATTTCATGTTACATCAAATACATTTTCACGAAAGAGCATCTCAATAAATAATGATAAGCGCGGTAAAAAATTTATTCTTTATTTATGTATTTAAATAAATCTTCAATTTAGAATAAGTATCAAGAAAAAAAAAACAACTTTTACCTTCCATAATAAATTGGTTTTTAGAAAATAACCAATTTTCATAATTGAAAATCCGTACTGTCAGAGAATGAAGAAAAGTATATATGAGTTAAAATTAACACAGCAGATTAATAGAATCTAAAATCTTTATCTAATTGATATTATTCATAGAAGTAACCTCTATGTTCTTAGTTTCTATCATTTTTTTAACCGTTATACAAATCTAGACGACATTTATATGTTAAATATATTTATCGCACCCACATCTTTATCTTTGATTTTCTATTGAACCTTGATTGTTCTACATAAAAGAAATTTATCTCTTATGATAAAATTAACGCTCGTAGATAACTTTCATGATAAACTATTAGTAGTTACATACTATACACAAAATGAAAGATACAAAGGCTAAGCCAAGATAGTGACATTTAAACTAGAGAAGAACGATAACATACTTGAAAAATCGAATGTTATGATTTTATCAGCAAACCAATAAAGTAGAAAATCATATTAAATTCTGGATAGTACTTGAAACAGTCGGAAAGTAGTTATGATGATACTTTCTCATAGAACATTCAAGAAAACTTTCCTTTTCATATTCTGTGATAATAATAAAAAAAAGTTCTATTCTACATTGATATTTGATCATCCTTCAACTATAACAGGTATATTTCGATAAGATCTTTTGTTATGATATGTGACAATAACTATCTTAGATGTATATTTTTCTTTTGTTCTGTATTGCATGAGTGGGAGTGAGAGAAAAGTGAATACCAACACATACTCAAAGGCAACAGTAAAAGGACAGTACAGATCGAACACAATATGAGCTAATGTTACCGTGACATATCATAACAAAAAGCTTTTATCGTAAATTTGATTATTATGATATTAGACGAAGACTGATCAAATATCACAGAAGAAAATAGTGTAGGTCTTGTTCTATCTACGGAAATGAACTTCACTCATTTTTATGTGTCTTAAATAAAAGATTATTTTATCTATTGGCAAACTCTATGCATCAAAATGATGAATTTATCTCTTGATTGTAACAAAAATATCTATTTGAAGAAAATCTAATATGCCTCGAAATTCATGAAAATGCCAATATGATTTTTGTTTGACAGTTACAACTAAACTGAATCCTAACATAGTGGTGTAACAATTATAGAATTAAGCAGTAAAAGGAATGTCATTCTCGTTGCATTGAAATAAAGTACTTTAATATTTAGCTGCTTTTTTCGTTACACAGAAAGATAAAGACTATGAAATAAAACCTTCATGCAGGAAACTCTGCAACCTACACACACTTAACAAGTGCTTGTAATTACTAAAGAAAATCTACATATTAATTTTTGAATAGAGACGCGATAAATTATTAGTTTCACCGGTATTTTGAACTTTTTATATGTTGTTTTATGATAGATGTAAATTGCGTGGATAAGTCATACTATCTCGGCCTATTTCACTGATGAATATTTTAAAATATCATTATTTATTTTCTTCTTTTTTTTATAGAAAATTCTACGGTCTATAAATATGTTCAATTAGATCTGAAAAAAAGTATTATAAAATTACCTTTTGTCTTATGCAAATGATATGTTAAAGAAAAGAATAGTATATGATTCTCAAATAATGATTAATATTCTAGTCTTTTATTGAATCGTCGAACGTTTTCATTCGCAATTAAGGAAAATCATGATGATTGATGAGCATGTATGTTATCTTCCTATTTAAAACGAAAAATATTTTAACTGACTAATCATTTCTGTTTTTTTTTTCAAATATACATGGCTGTATGTTTTTCGTCACATTAGGCTTTTCTACACCTCTATACTGGTGTATGTTCTATCTTGTTTTTGAAACGGAATACACTTAGCAATATGCTGACTTCCAATAACGGTAAAAAAGCTTATCGTATGATACTGCTATAGATAAATCCAATGGCTTAAATATATATCCAATGAATCATTGGTAGTGTGTCATTCAACAGCCGATGAGAGAAGCCAACATAGGAATAAATATGAAGCCGATATTTTTGTATTTTTCAAGCTGAACAATTTTTTTAATAGTTATTCATTTAGCTGTGAGAGAGAAAGAAAATAAAAGTAAGAAGAGATTAAAATGATTATGATAATATTTTCAACATGCGTTTTTAGATAGTTGATATCAACCATCCAACTGTAGATTTTCTTATCCTTTTCTTTTAAATCCTCAAGAGAAAAAAGAACATTGAATGTTAAACATCATACATTAACATTCTAACCTAATCTTATTCGTACTCATTAAAATCCTTTGTATAATTTATTTTTAATTGAATACACATCAAGTGGCTATTGCGCTTAAATAGAAAAATAACGATGTGATTCACAAGGTCGACTCGCACAAATATCTATCGTACATCTATTATGAATCCTTAGAAATTAACAAATCGATTTTTGTTTTTCAATATCTAAAAATGTTTTGAAATCAATCCTCGGTAATTTCACAATAGAATAAAATGTCTTGCTCATATTGCTATGGGAATGAGGCAACATACTGATGTAACGTTCTTTCAGGAGACAAGTTTATGCCGCATGTAGCATGATAGAACAGAACAAAACGATGATGCATAATAGTAATATTTATTTTACTATTGCACCAGCAGAGCGAATGCTATTAAAATAGATTTCCTATTGTAGATTCTTTTTGTATTCAATTCAAACAGTAAAATGGCTGAAGCATCACTATCACCAAGTGATAAACATGCATTGATTACACGTAACCTTCAAGAGGTTCTTGGCGATGATCGTTTACGAAAGATTTTGGAAGAACGAGATCTTCGTCTCTATTGGGGGACGGCCACAACAGGTCGACCACATATTGGTTACTTTGTACCAATGACTAAAGTAGCTGATTTTCTACATGCTGGTTGTGAGGTAAGATTTTGTTGTAAACAAGAGTTTTTAAGCATCGAACGTTTCAGGTGACAATACTTTTTGCTGATCTTCATGCTTTCTTGGATAATATGAAAGCTCCGTGGGAATTATTGAAGCATCGCACTGTTTACTATGAGCACATAATTAAAGCAATGCTGAAATCTATTGGTGTACCACTTGAGAAATTGAAATTTGTTCGGGGAACTGATTATCAATTATCTCGTGAATATACACTCGATGTTTACCGTTTATCATCTGTTGTTACCGAACATGATGCTAAAAAGGCTGGCGCAGAAGTTGTTAAACAGGTTGCTTCTGCTTTACTCAGTGGTTTACTCTATCCTGGTCTTCAAGTATGTTGTTTGATTGAAAAAAAAGCAATAGGAACACGGTCGATTTTGTTCTTGTTATCTAGGCTCTAGATGAAGAATACTTAAAAGTTGATGCTCAATTTGGTGGAGTTGATCAGAGAAAAATTTTTACATTTGCTGAAGAGGTTTGTTTCGTCTTCGTTTTCTCTCTATAATATTGATATGTGCTTGATTTTATTTAGAATTTACCAAGTCTAGGCTATGCAAAACGAATTCATCTAATGAATCCTATGGGTAAAGATTGATTATATTGAATTAGTTAGATAGTAGTTGAAATGAATAGAACAAGTATTTCACTAAGTCAGGTCAAAAGATAAAAACAACTTCATGATGTTTCAACACACCTTCAGAAAGATCTCAGAATGAAAGTAGGAAAAAAGTCGAAATTTTCGTAATGAGGTATAAATGATAGACTAGGTCTCGATTCAGACTAATTCATCCGCCAGTAGACTTTCTTGAGTAGTTCGTACGACACTAATTACTTTGCAGAACTCTGTCGTTTCGAATTCTATTTCGTAATTATTATTTCAATATTTAGTACCTGGTTTGGCTGGTGATAAAATGAGCTCAAGTGTTGAAGACAGTAAAATCGATTTACTTGATACAGCTGATCAAATAAAAAAGAAACTGAAGAAAGCTTTTTGTGAACCAGGAAATATTGAAACTAATGGTGTACTTGCATTTTGTAAAAGTGTTATTTTCCCATTGCTCAAGGATGAAAGTATGTCAAATAAAATTTTATTGATACAATATAGAAAATAACGGCATTTTGTTCTTGTCGTAAAGAACTAGTACTTCCACGATCCGAACAATATGGCGGACCAATGTTGTTTAGTAATTACGAAGAATTAGAAGAAGCTTTTGCTAAACAAGTTTGAAAAAATTTTGAACGTAGGTTTCAATTGATTTTTATTTTGATAGGAAGTGCACCCAGGTGATCTTAAGAACGGCGTTGCAGCATATCTTGATCGACTACTTCAGCCTATTCGACAAGAATTCGAATCTGAAGAGATGAAAACAATTGTTTTGAATGCTTATCCACCACCAGTAACCGTGCAACAGAAAAAGAGTAAGTAAAAAACATAGCAAAAGAGCGAAACTGGAAAATGATTCTTATAATAGGGATTCAATTTTTAGTTTTCTTCGAAAGATAAACTAACAAATGTGTATGAAATTTTTCATTTCTTTATTTTCGAGCTTTCGTTTTATAAAAAAAAACAACAAAAAACGTTATTTATAATTTCAACTTGAGTTGTGTTTAATTTTCATTCGAAAATGATTAGTTATATTTCGCGTTCATTAAATGATAGTCGTTAGGAGGAAGATAGAATTAAACCTTACGTTTGCAACACTGAACATCAAACTATTTTTTACCAGAAAATAGAAATTTTGTATGTAGATGTACGTATGATAGTTATAGGCTGAAGAATTTTTTCTGTATGTACAACATTTTGCTTTTTCATTTCAAGAAAAAGAAAAGGGATCTGGACAAAAAGGACAACGACCACCAGCGACAACAACAACAGCAGCAGCAGTATCTGAGTTAGCACAAAATGTTGAAGAGAATGTTGTCATTGAAAATGGCGCAAGTGCAACACCCAAAGGTGCCGATGGAATATCGGAGTCGACAATAAATCAAAATGACGAATCTTAATTTGCATAGTGCAAACTTTTATTTTCTTTTTTTCAATATTTTTCACGGATTATCAAAACGTGTTATTTGTGTTTTCCTTCTTATATCATATTAAACGTCGAAGCTAATGTTTTTAATAAGGGGATTGTGATATCATTATCATTTGAACTATGGGGCATAGTACTAAAAAACAAAGTTCTCAACAGATTAGGATTTTTTTTTCTTCTCTCTAGTGCATGTCAAATAAGAAAGCGAACAACGTTGAATAGAGCATTGCTCCATTAGTCTTATCATTCATCAAATGTCAATTTTGACCCGATGAACAGTACTCAACAAGAGAGAAAAATAGATGAAGAGAACAGAGTGTTCATCGGATGATACGAGTCATCTATTGGTTCAATTCATGTTGTGTCATAAACGATAGAGAATCAATTGAAAAGGTAAAATGAAAGTTTATGTTGAATAAGAAATCATCGCAGTGATTCGTTTCGTATCTAATCATGGGATTATAATGAATCGGAGTAAATGCAAATAGAATTCGGCTTTCAGTTGAATTCATAGAAAATCGACATTGATATAGTCAACGAGAAAGCATTTCAATTTCAAAAAGAATAGTTTTGTTTTGCACGATAGTCCAAAAGCGTCAATATCTATCCTAAATATTACCAGTTCGACGTATTCTTGTGTGCACGACGGGGTAAGTTTCGAAAGCACGAGTTCTTTTTCAATTAAACGAATAGGAGTTTTATGCAATAGTTGAAAAATCCTTGATGTCGATTTATGAGCGACCTCTTAAATAATGAACTTTGTTTGTTGCATTAAACATTCCTTCCGAAGTTCTTATTGAATCACCCTAATGTATGCAGAATTTATCTATTTATTAGACTGCGTGGCATTTTGTTATCTAAATATATTTGTAATGTTAAGCAAAGTCATAAATAGATGAAAAAATAATCATATTTTTTATTCGGTAATACGCTCGTTTATTTTCACTTAAGTTAGACGAATATGCCGTATGTCGTAATATGAAAATTACTTCAAAAAATTAGAAAGATTCTTTGAAATAGTACAGTATAGATTTTTGTTAAACTTGAAAAAGAATTTTTATGAGCAGTACACTATTGAAAATTTTCCACTTTTTGAAATTCAAGGCCATAAAGTAAAACAGAAAAATTTATCGATGTGTTCTAGCAATAGAATAAGCTGAACTTCTCGAAAATTTATAATAATATTCTTATCAGTAAACTTCACTTTGAGGTCTAGTCTACTTCTTACGTTATAAATATAAATAAACCGGTACATCTAATATGAAAAATGTGCGTCTAATTTGATAAAAAAAACTCCGTGCACATCATTCCTTAGTCTTATTAAACTTAACATTATTTTACACTAGTCCATAACTGTTCCTATATAGGTAAATGTCATACAACAAAAAGAAAACTGAAGCGATACTTTTTTATGCTACAAACAAAAGAATTTATCTTCTTTTAAGGTCAATAAGAAACACACAAAAAAACTCTATTTTTCGCGACAGCGTGTATTTGTTCTTTTTATTTCGAGACAAACTAATATAGTACTATCATAATGATATTTTTAACCACAAAAGAGCTCTTCTCACATTATTTCATCATTCGGATATTCGTTTAAAAAAATGCGTAACGAACAATTACTGACTAGTTATCGAATTGAGAAGTAAACAAAATGTATTCCAAAAATAAAAACTAACTTTTATTCGTTTTCGTTTCTTTAGAGGTGTCGGACGAATGGAAAAACGTGAAATCGATGAACTAGAACCGTATTTAGAAAAAAGAGCTGGCTTCATGTGGCTACCACAAAGTGACACTGATTATCACGCAGCTGAATTGTCTCATAAAAATCGCAAAACAATTCAAGACGAACGTGATCTGATAAATATATCCGATTATTTATGTTGGTCGATTGGAAATTTCTTTCTGTTTTTTGTCTTAGGCGTCATTTGTATTATTTTATCTGTACGTGTTCGTGAATGTAAACGTAGTAATGAGTATGATAAAGCATTAAAACTTTCACAAAGAACTTTAGCAATAAATATTTTTACTACTATTGCTGGTATCTGTTTCGTTGTTACAATGCTTGCTTTATTAATTAAGAAGTCATCTTCAAGTTTTTGAATAAATTTCTTCGCTTCAATTTCTTTCTCACTATTTTACATGTACAATACATCGTTGATGTTTAAATAATACATCGAATCGTTTAGTTTTTAGTTTTTCTGTTTTCATGCTAGAAGTTTGTTGGTATTTTAACTTGATAGTGATGAAATGTATTCAAGTTTACCGTAATATTGCATTATGATTAGAGTATGGGAGGCATTTTTTAATTTTGATTAATGATCACATGTTGAATGGCATCAATCATGATTATACATTTTTACTGAATAATCGATTTTCTCTTATTTATTTTTTCATAAAAGTCACAGAAGCGATTTGTTTGGAAAAAATATTGCAACGACGTTGATATGTTAAATTAATTTTTTTACCCTATGCTGTAAAGTATAAATGAAAGCATTTTTGATTCATGAATAGCTTTCTTCATGTGGCTGTCGACTGCCGCAAAACTGAAAATAAAATAATAGACCCCTATTGTGTTGGTCCTATTAGTCACACTGAGCATTTATTTATTTTTCGATAATTTGATGTCAACAAAAATAAATATAAAAAGCAAAATAATGACATGCCTTAATTATAGAGGTAAGAAATATTCAGATAGCTATTTTTCAACGATCTATTGGTTATTAAAATCGCTGTCAATTGAGGTTATTGGTTTCGAAGAGAAATGCATTTATTTTCTTATTTACAAACAACGCAAAACTAGATGGGTCAAAACTAAATACCACATTCTTTTCATTGTTTCGTTAAAGAATTTTCATGCGATTGATGTAATCATGATATAGTGTCATGACTTTCGAAGCTTGAAACGTTTTTTTCTCTCGGTTAAGTCGCTCGAATTAAATAAATAGTAAAGTGATAGAACAACCACGTTTGATTGCCTATTCATTGTCAAGACGATTTACCGGTAAACATTATGATTTGTAAAAATAAATCGTTATGCTTCATCGGAAACGAAGGGCCATTTAATATCTACAAGTCATCTAGAGAAAAAATATCGATCGAAACGTAATACAACGTGTATCGATGGTATACAATACTTTGAAAAAAAGTATCTACCATCAACAGATAGCATAATTAGTTTTCCATTGCGTCGAATGAAAATTTCTAAACATAATGATTGCCATTATCGATTATATTTCTATTACACACTCCTAAAATCACTGAGACTGTCAAATAAGAATAACTATTCGAAAATGAATAAGATGCTAATTCATGCATAGAAAATTATCCTTGTTTTTAATTTTGATTTAAAATATAAATATTCTCGCGAAAAAAATGTAAACTTAAGTAGAAGAAGGAACTACATTTAGAAATTCTGATAGCACATGAAAGTCGGTTCGGGCCCTGAATTGTTCAAATAAAATTAGAATTTGGCCTGTCCCTTTACAACACAAGCGTATTTTGTTTCGAACAGCTAACGTATTGATTCTTTTTTTTTTATATGACGATACTTCTATAATAAATATGATAACAGTAAAAGAATTAATTCAATTCGCCTTTTGATATTTATCTTAACTTGAATAATAATACTTTTTTTTGCGAGTAAGTGTTGTTGCAAAGACTTCTAACGAATCCATGATTCTAATATCCACAATTTAACCCATTAAAATCGTAGTTTCCAATCAGACAAGCATTTCAACAATCACATAATGATTGTATTCATGCTGATTTATTTCGATGCTCGTTACTCATTCATCAATCGATCTGCAATTGCATTGACAAAACATTTTAAAAAAATGCGAAAACAAGAATTACTTCAAACTCTTATTATATGTGCTCTTAAAATAGAAAAAAAGAGGTGAGCTCAACTGAATGATATTTTAATTAATTCGATCATTATATATAAGCTGCAAATATTTATCATGTCTACTATATCACTTCAGTAAACAATGAGACTTAAACGAGATAAATTATACTATCCGAACAAAAAATGAATATTCGATTGTGGTATATTCAAAAGTAGAGCTATAACTTTACTTGAAGATACATCTGTAGGATATTTCAATAACATATTTTTTAAAGATGAATTCAACTTAGAATACATTTTAGTTTTCCTCACGGTATTTTTAAACATATGCATATCGAGGTAAAGCCAATACGTAGCCAGTGTCAAGGTATCTTTTTTTCTCTTATTTTTTTTTCGTATGATATTGCAATTAATCATTTCGGTTGGCGTCGTCACGCATGACATCACAAGAGATAAAATAAAATGATTATATAAACATGTTAGTCTTACTATGAAATAAATGTATGACCAGAAGGATTCTATGCAGGGTGATACGCATCATTTTCAACAATTCGCTGATCCTCAGAATAAGATTTATTTACCTTTTTCTTCGAATATACGAACTCCTAATAATAAATTTATTCAAAACTCTTCCACGCCGTAAGTCAAATAAATATTAATCGTCTAAAATTTTAGTAAAACAATGGCAGAAGATTAAAACGTCGTTAGTTTAGACTTGTTACACAAGAAAACCAGTCGAAATTTGATGCATCTGAGATGGGTAAGATAATATAAAATCTATTACTTTTATCTATACAATTTATTATGATTGAATCCTGAGTTGCTACCTTGAATTTATTATGACGAAAGATAAAGACGTGTATATATAAATCGTTTTATCAAAAAATATTGAGTGAATAAAAATATTCTTCAGTTTATTTAAGCATGTTAGCGGCTCTATTTTTTTTTGAAATTTCTGTTTGATAGTTGAGTGTTGAGAATGAAATTTATTTAGATTTGTTTGCTTTTATTTTCATTTTGAGAATATGTCACTAGTTTTTCTTTTTTGTTATGTTATTGTTTCTTGTTTGACTTGCATAAAATATATTTTTCACGAGAGAAGAATCTAAAAGATTTAACTGTATACTTTAGAAAAAAAAAGCTTTTGCTTTACTTGAGCTTGTCTAATTAATAGTTGTATTTTAATATATATTTGGTTTATAATGGAATTTGTTTTCGTTTTCTCTCTTAATCGAAAGACACTCACACTGAGCATTCAATTTTTCATCGTACGCCAATAAATTCTAGGTTTCCTGTGAATCCTCCATTCTATGTGATGTTAGTATGATTCATGTGTACTAATTAGCTATTGCAAAGATAATTTCCGTTTAAAAAATGAACAGTTCTGCTAATTCTATGATAAAATTACGATACTATATTTGAGCTTTTCTATTCATTGATTTCGAGGTCACGTCCCATAATAAGAAACAAACTTGTGTAACCAATATCTAAAGCCTTAAAAAAAAACATTTTCTGTGTAATTTGTGAATAGGAAATTTATTTCTATTAGTTTTTTTCTTAGTTGTGATTGGAAAATTTCTATTTTTAGCAACAAAAATGATTCCTATCGACATTGACATGAATTTGAAAAAAAACATGGGCGAGCATTCCACAATTTATTATGATATTCAAGGACTAGTACTTCGACGAGGCCAACCATTTTCATTTACCATAACATTTAATCAAGATTTACCTGTCGATAAATATAATTTGTCATTTATTTTCAAGTCTCAAACATGGCAGAATTTTCCCCGTGTGAAAATTCCATTAAACGGTTCCTCAAATGGATGGTCAGCAAAAAGATTATCTACAAAAGATCAGGAGAATAATTGTGTTTATTTTCAAATCTGTTCTCCATGTGATGCTACTATTGGAAAATATTCTGTACGTATAGGGCACAATTCAGACAACCAAGAGTTTATTTTAACGCGTAATAATCTGCATTTTTTACAATGAAAAAGGCAAATTTGCATTTATCTCAAAAGGAACTATGCAGAACTCATATGCTTTAGACGGGCTAATCTTGCATAGAGAAAGTTATTTTTTTGAAAACTAAAAGAAGCACATTTTTATAGGGAAAATGCTTAATTTTTAGCGGTGGTGTCCAACTGAAAATATTCTTACCATATTAATTTCTTTCTTTATTGACAGCTTTCACTAGAAGTTTGTCCAATGAACAAAGATTCGATCAATACCCATGATCTCTTGGTGTTTCAATTCCACGCCGATATATATATTCTATTTAATCCATGGAACAAAAGCGATGCATGTGGGCTGCTATCAGCGGATCAAATTACAGAATATGCCTTCAATGAACATGGACAAATCTATCTTGGTTCTTCTGAAATTCCTCGATCGATACCATGGTATTTTGGTCAATTTGACAGAGATGTTTTACTTACAGCTCTGAGTCTTCTTAATAAAACAAGCTTACCAACTGAATCTCGTATTGATATATCTTTAATGCTTCGTCTTCTTGCATCGAACATCTGTTCAGATCCTGGAGCAAACGATGGTATATTTCCACCATCATCGGATAAACCTTCGTCATCACATCAAGAAAATGGATATACAAGTAGTCCAGTTATTTTAAAACAGTATTTGCTATCAAATGGCCAATCGGTTCAAGGTGGTAGTGGCAGTAATTGGCAACACGCTGCCGTATTTTGTAGTCTATGCCGATCACTAGGTATTCCATCCCGTATTGTTACTGTTTATAATGCAACTTGTGAAGCACAAGAAAAAGAAAATATTAATTTACATTGGAATACAGGGCAACGACCTATTGTGGTAGTGAACAAGAAAGTAACTCGGTGAGTAATGACAAATTTCTATTGGATTTTATTGGATGTTTAATGATAGACCTTGGTATTTGTGGAATGAATGTTGGATGCGTCGAGATGATATACCAGCACAGAATTCTGGTTGGCAAGTAGTAGACTCATCTGCTATCGATTATAATACAAGTAAATGAAAATTATGAAGTATTTTTCACGATAAAAAATCTCCTATGATTTAGAAATTCGACTTATTGGTCCGTGTTCGGTTGCAGCATTGAAGTCTGGCTCGTTAACTTTGAAATGGGATACGCCAAATATTTATAATGTACTAAACGCTAATAGAAGCCATTGGCTTGTTTATCCGGATGGAAATAAAAAGTTAATAAGTAAGAATTTACTTTTGAATCCATCGAAATTCATAATAAAAACTAAATGTGAATGCATTCTCGTATGAATCGAACTCCGAAAGATTCTATAAACAGCCCATACTTACGTATGCCTTTTAATACAATAGTCTGATAATTTCGTATAAAAAGTGAATGCTTTATTTTATTGTTGTATTTCATAGAGATGGAAAAAAATGTGACTGATACAAAAGTTGTTACAAAATCTTTGAATAAAGAAAATGAATATGACGATATTACAAACAATTACAAATTCGAGAAAAGTACTTCGAAGGAAAATTTGTTTTTTCTCCTTTTCTATTCTGGTATCTACAATTTTAATAGGTACTGGTCAAATACAACCACATCATGATGTTCATATTGATATGGAAATTTCTCAAACTTTGAAAGTAAACTATTTCTCTGAACTACAGTTTTATTTACGTCTGTACATATATTTGTAGCTTGGTGATGATCTCCATATAATTCTCAAAGCAAACAATCTGTCCAATGAACCTCGTACATTAGTTGTCGCTTTGAAATTGATAAAACTTAGTTCTACTCTTGAAATAAAACCAAACTCGGACAAACAACATCAGGATCTACATGTTGCTCAAAGCACAAATCCAGCAGGCATTAACACAAGTCTACAAACTCCAGTTCAATCTAGTGTTCAAGATTTTCAGCTAAATGTGAATGAACGTGAGTTGAATATATGATGGATCATTACATCGAGCATCAACTTTAGATAAGGTCATACCAATGAAGGTAGCAGAAAACAATCAAATGTGGACAGGATGCTTTGATAGTTTACTCAAATTGTACACCAGTGTAATCGTTAGAGAGACGGGACAAATATATCAACATGAGAAATATATCATCAGTGCACAAGATGATATCATGCAATTGGTAAGGGAGACAAATTATTAGATGAGTAAAACTTTTTTTTCAAGGTTTTTGACAACGATGTTATCGAATACGGCCAACCAGCAAAACTTCAGATTAAAATAAACAATTCTTTTCCTTGCCCGTTGAAGAATGTCAAGGTTACATTAGATGGCTTTGGTATATCACGATCTATTCCGATGAAGTAAGCAAAAAATCTTCGTACTATTCAATGAAAGAAAAGCAAATTTTTGTTTAAAGGGAACCCCTATTATCGAAAAATACAACGGTGGTTCTTGCTGAAATCATGCCACTACGCGTTGGTTTAAGTCGATTGTATGCAACTTTGACCGGCGATTATTTACGGTTAGCTCCTAAATCTGTTCTTCTCGAAGTAACTCCTTCCCTGCAGCTGAATGAGGCGGCTCAAAAAGCAAACCCAATGGTAGAATCAGTCGATAAAGATGGAATTCATCAAAATATTACAACAGCAAACGTATTACCATCTGACCCCATCATAGAAACTAGAACTCCGATGGTAGCTAAAAATTTACAGACATCAGCAACTACAGAGCAGAAATCATCTATACCTACGCAATCACTTTCGTTAACTAATCAAAAGATTCAACCAACTACGCTTACTGACCAGAAAATTCAAAAAACTATGCCCACTGATCAAAAGATCGAATTACATAAGCCTGCTGACAAAAATCTCCAATCACCGACGGCTGTTGACCAAAAGATTCAACTATCGACTACTGCTGGCCAACACAATGAATCACCTAAGCGCAACGATGAAACTAGTCAATCATTTGTATCATCTGACACCGATAAAGATTTGAAAGCCTCCCCGAATACTTCAGTGATATCTGTTACTCCGGTGGGATCACCAGTTGAATCTATCCCATCAAATGCTACAGGTGATGATTTTCAGCAAGCAAAACAGATGGAACCAACAAAAAATCAATCAATTGAAACAAAAACCCAAAGCATAACAAAACCTAAACAAATTGATGAATTCAATAAACAAGATACTCGTAACGCAGTGTTATTGATACCAGAAGGCATAGCATCGGTATCCAAAGTAACAATGCCACTTCATGATCAGGTGGAAAATGTTGATCGTGATAAATGTGTGGTAGTACCATTAAAGGCAGCTGACTTAGAAGTTCCGCCATCTCTTACTACATCTAATAAGGAACACAAGTCCGCTGATGCAGAGCTTTGCTCTGTTGTCGCTCCTGTAAGTCAGAAGAATGAAACAGTCGAAGACATTAAACCTGTCTGTATGAATCGACTCGAAGAAAATATTTTATCCAAACAAACTCCTGTGATAGATGAGAACCAACTGAGAACTGAGAACCGTAGTTTATCAAGTTCTCTTGTATTTGAACCAAAATTAACAGATCAAGAACGATTAGCAAAGAATGAGGTTGAAGAAAAATTGCATGATAATAAAACCACAGATACTAACATAACTCCAGTAACAAATGAAGTAAGTTCAGAACCAGCTATCAACGATCTGAATGCAACATTAGGTGACAATAAAACCTTATCTACAACTCCATCCGAACTAAACAATGAAGCCCAATCGACAACTTTAATTGCTGAGCAAGACAAGGAAGATAATGGCATAATACCTATGTCACCTGCTCCCAGTGATAACAAAGGTAATGAAGAAATTCCATCAATAGATTTGCCAATTCAATCAAATTTTGATGCAACAAATGAGACGAACGATAAACAAAATAATATTCAGAAAAACTCTTCGAACGCTGGCATCCTAATCCCAGTAGAAAGTTCACCTATCTCTGAATATAACAACAAACAAGATATGAAGCAGAAGAAGTCATATATTTTTGACACTGCAGTTCTACCAGTAATGGGTATCATGGAGACTCCAAAGTCCAAACACAAACAAGAAACTACACTCGTAGAAGCCAGTTCGATCAGTTTTACGAATGAACGAATTTTACAAAATAAGATACCTGAAATCACGCAACAAAATGAGCACATACAACAGGTGGGAGCATATTCATCGCTACCTTTGGTAGAAACCAATGGCACAGAACAATCTGAAATTCTATCCGACTCAAACCAACTAAATTTATCCTCCATCGACAATAATAATGACAGAAAGAAATCCGCACAAGATCCAGAGCTTTTGGAGAAAGATGACGATTCACATGGCAAGAACCAAGATTCATTGTATACTACGATTGGCACAGACACAAATCAGACGGATTCAGATGAATTGAGTAAGGACCCATATACAGACGAACCGGAAATAGCTTTATCAGATGATTCAGCAGTAAAAGATGCAACACTCGAAGCAGACAGAATGGAGACCGAGTCAGAAAGCGCAGAATTGTTGGCTCGAATGAAAATTTTCTCTTCTAGCCTACCACAGGAGCAACCTCAAGAGTCATTAATATTGAATGAGACAAAGCGAGAATTAACAGATCAACACCAGCAACCTTTATCGATAAATACAAGCCAAATTAACATCGAGCAGGAACCAAACACTAAAGCAGGAGACAAAGTAGAAGATTTTCCTCTCGTCACCATCTCATCAGTTGGAAGTGAAATTTCAACAAACAAAGAGACACCAATTACTGAAGGAGCGCAGCAAGTAGACACTGAAAAGTTGAACACAGTGGATTCCTCAGATACTGATCAGCAGAACATCTTACATGCGACAAATATGAGTACGTCACAGAGCGTGCAAGAATTGCAGGCGTCTAAAATCCCATATGATGAAAATACAAGAGTTCCCGTTGGCAGCATTAAAGATCTGATTACGATCAAGAAAAGAATTGCTATTAAACCGACAACACCAGCAACATTAGATGGAAGCATATCAAATACTTCACAAAATGAATCAACTGACGTTTCAACAGAACCCGAAAATCTCCAAACTCTTCCAGTATTAGTTACCGATAGCGCCAGTGATTCAGTGAAGAAAACGCGTAAAATAGAGGAAACTAGCCCCACAGAAATTACGCAACGACAGAATAACCAATTGTCTGATGACAATAAAGACAATATTCGAAATTCCCACCCGGCTTCTACAACAAAACAAAGTCAATTGGATGCAGATGAAATTTCACCTGTCGATACAATAATTGGAGTCAACGAGGTGCCGTTGCGGATTGATTCCACAAAGAAACAAAACATTTTGGGCAGCCAAGTACCGGAATCTACATTTTTAACTGAAGGAGGTGTTAAATCGCCCGAGACAGTACTAACAGCAAACCAAGAAAAAAACACACAACTGCCTGCAATCAGTTCGTTGAATAATAATGAGGTAGAGAATGTTGAAGATTACCAAAGAGAAAATCCCTCCAACATCAACAGTACGGCTGATCAGCGAAAACAAGTCTCAGTTAATACACTTAAAACACAAATTCCACCAGAAACCATTATTATCAGGTCGACCACAAAAGAAACATTGTCACTACCGAAAAAGTCATTTATGAACCAAACAATTGCAGAAATTACACAAGTTCTTCAAACTAAAACGCCGGAACGAACAGAAGAAACATCACCCTCAACCGATAACATGATAAAAAAGACTGCCACTGAGCCAACCGCGCCTGTCCAACATAGTACATTTGGCTCACAACAACCTACGCTAACTTCTTCACAAAGCACGCCAGATGAAAGCGGAGACCAATCTACGTTAGATTCGAAAAAGAACGATCCAGTTCAACAAGAGGAGAAGCTTTCATCTCCGACTGGAGCAAACTCAGTTGTTGTACCAGCGCCCACCATAGAAACGCCAAAGAAAGAAAGTGGATTTCAGTTGCCGCTGTTAATTTCAATAGATAATAAAATGGATAAAATCACAGAAGCTTTAGGTATCGATTCACAGATGAAAGATGGTTTGACAGAACCCACTCATGCCACGCAGATGACTATAACTGGAGGAACAACAGAAACTGTAGCTGCTGACAAAACCCCACAGACCGGAAGTGAATTTCAAATGCCTATGATACTTTCTATTGATAATACGATCGAAAAAATAAAGGAAATTGAGATAAAACCAGACGAAACAGTCGTCACAACTGCTGTAACGCCAAGTACGGATACCGATGCTGTTGACAAACCACCAACGAAAAACGGAGTAGTGGTACCTTCTAAAAAATCATTTATGGATAGAACAGTAGCAGAAATTAAAGAAATTCTTCAGATTGAAACATCGGAAGCTAAAGATAAATCTGACAAAGAGCAAGAACCGTCCTCGTCCGATATAACGATGGTAAATGCCGCGCCTGATTCAGCAGCGACCGCACAATCTAGTACACATGCACCAGTGTCACCCAGTTTAACGTCTTCATATCTCACACCCGAAGAGAACAAAGTCATTTCTGCGACGGATTCGACAAAGAATGAACTAGTGAATGAAGAGGAGAATCGTTTGTCTCCCAGTGATGAAAACATAGATATTGCACCTGTACCCATTAGTGATCAAACGAAGAAACAAGGTGTATTTCAACTACCCGTTTTACTTTCTTTTGATAATACCATGGAGAAAATCAAGGATACACTAGGCATCGATTCAAAAAAGAAGGAAGAAGCTACAAAATTAACCGAAATTGTCACACCGACCACATTAGCAGGCACAATTGAAGTCGCTGCAGCTGAAAAAACACCACAGAAAGAAGATGGATTTCATATGCCTGCGATACTTTTGCTGGATAATACGATGAACAAAATCAAGGATACATTTGGCATCGATTCAAAGAAGAAGGAAGATGCGACAGAACCTAATGATAGCGTGGCAACAGCTGCGGAGGCAGCAACAGTCGATGAGAAAGCTTCTAACAACACACTACAAAATGAAAAAGGAAGAAAATCTCGTAAGAAATCTTTCATTGAGAGAACAGTTGACGAAATCAAAGAAGTCCTTCGCATCGAAACAGTAGAAGAAAAAGAAAAATCTGACACAGGACAAGAATCATCCTCAGTCGATAGAACGATAGAGAAATCTGTTCCTGGATTTCATGCTATCGGAATTAGTTATCCACAGAGCACAAGTGAAAAAAGCAAGGAATCATCTGCTGGGGTTGCGAGAAAGGACAGTACTGCAAATCAAAGCAATTTGGATTCCACTGCTGCAACAAAAGGCATTGTTGATACGGAAGCAAGTAATAATGCACCGAAGAAACAAACTGGTATTCAACCGTTCATAATGCATTCATTTGATAGTCGAGTTGTGGGGTCCAAAGGAGTTGTCATTACGGACCCGACAGAAAATAAAGAATTCAGCGAAAAACAGATACCTTCCTCGTTGAATAAAATTATTCTGACTGCTGGACCGGCCTCGATTGTGGTGAAATCGCATATTGACGTAGAATCTACGCGGACGAAAGTTTTTACGTTCGATGAGGCCAGTGGCTCTAATAGTGATGAACATGAGTTAGACTCTACGCAAAAGTCAGGCATGATTAAACGACAAGGATTAGAATCGCCAAATGTTCAAAAGGGATTATGGAAGTCGGCTACTTCGACCCCGACACCTACGAAAACAGGTGAAAAGTTGTTCAGAATACCTTCCATGGAAAGCATTGTGTCCGAAGTCAAAGAAGTCCTTAGTGGCGATGCAGAAAAGAAAGACCCAGCTCGCAAAGAAGATGAACTATCAACATCAACTGGAAGAAAAGAAGCAGCCGAGAAAAGGCAGACTTCATCAGTGCCTAACAATGTTAATAAGGACGTAAGAGGCTTACATACGCTAACTCGCTCATCTGACAGCTCGACCAAAGATGATAAGAATTCAGAGTCACGTCAAGGCAACAAATCTTCAACAGAGATGAAATCTCCAAAATCTCCAGCAATACATCCACAGACCGATGACAAGAATTCAACAACAGAAGCAAGAACTTTGATCACAGATTGATACTTATCCAACAACGATAGCATGGTTTGACTTTGACACTTTAGTCAATTTGTTTTGCTAGTGAATCTCCCCTTGACATTTTACGTCCTCCTTTTTGAAATTACGATAGCATATAGAACTTTTGAAGACCCACGTGTTCCCTATCACATATTGTAGTAGAAAATATCGTGAAATGAATAAAAGTAACATAAACCAAGCAATAAACAAACATTCTATAATATCTATTTATCATGTTAAGTCATCTGCTACAAACTCCTGGGATCTTTAGAATATGCTCATCGTACCAACATTGCTGTGAAAACAGATATCTTTTTTTTTAATACTTTTGTCTCTATTGTTGGTTGTGCATAATCTAGTGAGCTTGAGAAATATAGAGCCATCCATCTCTGCTGCAATCTATTTTCTAAGGTTTTGTATTCATGAATACGAATTATGTAGAATTCAATTTGTTTAAGCTTCTTATGTGTGCCTAAATCCAATAAGTATAAGATTTGCATGGTGTGGAACGCTATAATAAAATTATTTTCATTATCTGACGTTTTCTTGATTTTTACTATGCCAGAGTCTACAGTGTCTTGTTAAGCTTCCAGGTTATTCATTTCATCCTTAAATGATAGCACATACTGTTGAGATCGATACCTATCAACACGTATCTTATTCTATTTCTAAAGCTTCCTTTTGTCGAAACCACCATCCTCGCTACAATTCATTTTCGAATTTCATGTTTTTACTATTCACATCTATTGTGTGCATAGGGAGCGTTGATTTTGGTAATTAGAATCAATATGCCACATATAGCTAAACGACTGTAAAAGGTCTCAACTGCAATGTGTTTGGAGATACAAGCGATGAGATACGAATAAAAAAATGGTGAAGTGTATTAAAGATCAAACGTGTTTCCCTAAAGAATAAGATACATGATGATATGATAAAAGTATTGCTGGTGATCAACCATTTTCTTATTTTCTTTGAAAACTAACTATGCATTTTCTTTTCAATTCAGATTAAAACCGTTCATAATGCATTCATTTGATAGTCGAGTTGTGGGGTCCAAAGGAGTTGTCATTACGGACCCGACAGAAAATAAAGAATTCAGCGAAAAACAGATACCTTCCTCGTTGAATAAAATTATTCTGACTGCTGGACCGGCCTCGATTGTGGTGAAATCGCATATTGACGTAGAATCTACGCGGACGAAAGTTTTTACGTTCGATGAGGCCAGTGGCTCNCTGCTGCCGTTGAACCCGAAAAACCAACGGCCCGCCCACCAGCGACGACCGCTTCATCGGAGAAAAAAGAGTCGGGATTTCATCTCAATTTCATTTCGTCTTTGGATGACACATTGCAAAACATTAAAGGTAAATTGGGAATGGAAGAAAAGAAGACAAGTGATACTGAGAAATCTGGCACTACAGACGAAAAAGCAGCTGCCGGTGAATCTGAAACTGCGACATCATCGGAAAAGAAGGAATCAGAATTTCATCTTCCAAGCTTACCATCGTTTGACAATACGTTCCAAAATATAAAAGGAAAATTGGGTTTGGAAAAAACCAAATCGCACGAAACGGATAAAACGGAACAACTAGATGCAGTGTGCGAGAAAGAAGCTGATTCTGCAACGAAAGTCAAGCCGTCTACAACGAATCATGAAAAAGAAGTCTCTTCTGAGGTGATCCCATCTAGTGACCATGTGAACGAGTCGCTTAAACTTTGAAAGTGTATTGGGAAAAGAATGCTGCACGTTCTAATTTCAAACTAGATTGATCGACAGCATTTCAAAAGACAAATCTGCTTGCTAACACTTATTGGGAGGGGAGGTATCGTCGAAATAATAAAAGTAGAATTTTTCAAAATACGATCGTGCAGAATGTGTTTGTTTATTAACGATTATGTATCTGGTTTCGTCATTGTTTAGAGCAGTCTCATTTGGAATACGTAAAAGTTACTAAACATTCATTTGTTTGAAGAAAAACCTGAAACTGTTACATCTGTGAGTTCTTTCTATAATATATATGTATATATATCGTTGTTTTTCTAACTAAAAAAAAGCAGGTTCGCTGTTTTAGAAGAATTTGTTGCGTACAGAATTATTTCAAAAAATATCTTTTCCTCCAGATGAACCAATTATTAGTATCTCTACTGAAAATATTTTCTATCTTTCTTAGGGAGGACTGTATTATTGGATAGAACAACAAAAATTTCTTCATGAGGTGTGAAGATACATTAGATAGTTTTGTTCCGTAGGGACGAGTTTCGTGTTTCTCTATGAAGCTTGCTGTATCTGTTTGAGACAGTAAAGAAGCCGTAGATGTCTATTACAACTGGTAACAGTTAACTGATAATTGCTTGTTTTTCTTATCAGAAGATATCCAACTAGATCGAGCCATAGACGACCAATAATCATTTTTTTTACTATTCACATTCTATAACAGTTAGATCATCCTTTCGAGTACTTAAATCAAACTTGGAATCTCTGTAGATAACACACTAGTCTCTGTCTTCTATATCGTAGTCTTTTTTTGTAAACATGACCAGTAGCGACTGTTAAAACTAAATGACGAGAAAAACTTGTTTCTAAAACCTCAACCAGCATACCAAAATTGTTTTAACGCACTAAAGTACATCATCAGAGATATCGATAAGTCTATCATATTTTGTAATGACATATTGGCTTTTACGAAAATTCTATTTTTTTGTTTTTGTTTTGGTATTGCCCTGGTCAATTAAATAGATATAAAAGTTACAAAAATTATTTACAGTAGCTACAGTAGGCTTGATATTTTAATGCTATAGCAGTTGCATTGAAAATTTTCTCCACACTATCTTTATTCATATGTCTACTTTACATTAGCATTCTATAAATGGAGAGAAAGTTTTAGACGGCTAAAAAGCCCAAAATTAGTTGTGCACACTATTTAAATGTTCACCCGACGCATCACTTATGAGTTCACTGCATATTTACTCTGCTTCTCGTACCAGATCTACTCCGTGATTTTGGTGTCTTTCAAAAAGATATGGCACCATTAATCAGATGCGAAGAATAAATTAGCTCATTAATTACAATGAAGAACTATGATTCCTTCTTCATTGATAATACAATTTAAGATCGGCCTTCACTGATAAAATATATTAAAGGTATTTGCATGAATATTCAATTCAAAGTAATATTCTAGCGTACTATCTTGCAAAGAAACGATCATAGGTAGAACTGAAAATGATTAACTTCTCAGAGGAAAATAGTGCTACTATCACTGCAAAAAAAGAATTAGAAACTCTAAAAATAGTCTATACCACCTATTTTTAATCTTTTGTGGTATCAGCGTTAATCCTTATTCGTAGCAAATTCGAATTGTATGAATCCCTAACTAACTGTAAGAATATGGTTTGAAGAATGGAAATAAAGAGTACGTTAGAGGATACAAAAGACTAATTGCATGTACGTATGAACGAGTTCATGCACAACCTTACTCACTACATTTTTATTGACGAAAAATACTCTAAAATAGAAAATATATCTTATGATCACCTTCTTGAGCATGACGTTTCGGTACCATTTTTTGAATCATTTAATATTTCAGCAACAACATCAAGCACCTAATTAGATTTTTTAGTTTTCTAGCTCGACACTTTTTGAGCTCCATAATCTTCGGCTTGAACTTAAAAGCATTTATTAAATGGTACCTAAAGCTAGAACTCAGAATAGTTTAATGTGGCCAATATCTCTGTAGAAAATAGAACACGTTTGAGTCAAAGTATTTTTCGAGTACGCCTATCAGAAAACGATTTAAATCTGGTATTCGCCAAGAACATTGTAGATTTTGTTACTCAAATATGCGAAGAATACACATTTACTAAATTATGAGTCGCTTTTCTTTAAAATCAAAATTTTCATCAACACTGGAAATCACTAGATTTATAACATTTAATTCTTCTCTGCACCAAAAAGTGACGATTCTCATACATGTATATATCTGTGAAGGTTTCACAAATCGAAATCTATACAACAAACTATCATATAGTACGAAAGCTAACACATACTTCATGTACCAAAACATCAGCTCTCTTTCTCAGAAAAGTCATTAATATATATATATATGGCGGAAAGTCATATTTCTCCAGTTACGTTTCTGTTTTTCTCATTCATTGATTTTCCTTCAGTGTCGTCTGTCTTCTATCTTTTAAATTCAGATAAAAACCAAATGTACAATTGAATTTCGAGTCACATTAGAAGCTATTATAGTAACAATATAAATACGCGTGATCAAGCAGTAGGAGATTATGAAGCGTCAACAATCGTTGTTATCGGATAAACAGCCCAACTTCGTTGAACGTGAAAGAAAGAGTCCCACAGCAAAGAAAGAAGTAAGATTTCAACTTTCAACAGCCGCTTCTATTGACAATACGATGGAAACCAGCACAAAAGCACAAGAATTTGATGAAACGAAACAAGAAGAAAATTTGAAAAGTGGACACCTCGATACCATGAACAGAAAACAGACAGCCATTCAATCTGAAACAACCGCTTCCACGTCGGAAAAGGAAGGAAGGTTTCACCTTCCAAGTATGCCGTCGATCGATAATACATTACAAACAATTAGAGAAACACTAGGGCTCGATGAAGTGAAACGAGATCAAAATGCAAAATCTGAAAACTCAAATGCAACAGAAGAAAAGGCAGAAACCATGGAAACCACGGAAACTTTGAACAAGCACTCAACAACAAAAAAAGAATCGCAATTTTATTTACCAAGTATGCCGCTATTTCATAAAACATTAAAAACAATCCGTGGTACATTATGGTTGGATGGCACGAACCAAGAGGAGTCAGTTAAAGCACAAAATTTAGATTCCGATGGTGTAACGTTGACCCCCACGCAATCTGAAGGTTCGAACTCAACGCCGAAGAAAAAAGGACGAGCGCGCCTTCCAACGTTTCCATTCAGTGATACTACGATGGAGAGTATTAAAGAATTACCTAGCCGTGCTAGAATTAACCGACAACAAAGTTCAAAATCTGAAAGTTCGGATACGTCTAGTACAGCGGCGGTACCGATAGAATCGCCAATCTCACCCTCAATAGAAAAGAAGGAATCTATATTCCGTCTGCTAACAGCGAAATCTTTCGATAATACAATGAATTCACTGCGAGAAACATTTGGATTCGAGGCAACGAAGCGAGACGAAAATATTAAAAATCCACAGTCCGATTCTTCGGGTGCAAATGACATCAACATTCAATCAACAGCTGAAACTCCTACCACAAAGAAGGAAGGAGGATTTCATCTTCCAACAATTCCATTATTTGAGAATGCAATTATGAGCATCAAAGGAACTTTTAAGTATGATGAAACAAAGCCAGAAACAGATGAAAAACATGAGCAATCATCAGCGCTTGGAGTAGATCAGCTGCCCATTGAACCTGATAAAGCGAATCTTGCAGGAAAAAAGTAAAAAACGCTGTGGCTTCCAATAATGAAACATTTGTTGTTACGCTGATCTCATTTATTCAACAAACAAACCTAATGATTTTTAGAAAGATGAATGTCTTAAACTACTGAACAGACAGTTTCTTGATAGATCGGTTGGAACGATAAAATAAATAACTTATTGTAGATAAGACAAACTGTTGAAAGTTGAAAATTGTAACAAATATCTGCTTATTTTTTAGACAGCATAAAAACAATTTTGAAAAAGGAATTTTCTTTTCATGTGGGTTCTTTACTTGTTGTTAGTTTTGCAACAATAACAAAGTGTCACATGCAAGAAAAAAACTCAGAGGCAGTTCTCAAAATGAAAATAACTGCCGATTGAGTTTTAGCGTTCTATGAAACAAGAATTTGGTCGATATGTTATTGAAAATGAGTCACATGTTTCTTTCTGAACCAAACTACTGTGTTGCAAAACAAATTTTTGATTGTATGACAGTAGACCTCTGATTCTATTGAATGAACTCTATCTAAAGTGCCGTCGCCGCAAAAGTATTTGAAAATATGTATTGATTTTTAAAGTGGTAATTAATTTAAACCACAACTGCTGCTGCTAATCGATCAGATTCGTAGAGCCTTGCAATGTGAGAAGCTACTTGTATCGTCTTTTAATTGAAGATCATATACACTGGAGAATCAGTACAGTATTGTATTTAACTGGTGATGATATAACACGGCGAATGAATGTGAGGCTATCCATTTTTCGATAGGCTATCATCGAAGTTGTTTCCATTTTAATATCCATCTTATATCTGCCTTGAATTGATTGGACTTAAACGCTAACATATTCGTAGTTGGATGCGATTATTGAAAATAGAGGTGTCGGGTTAGCATTAAAAGTGAAAATAATACATTGATTTATTTCTCCAGGAAAATTGATTAATAATAAATCTTTAGAATTAAAAGTAATATCGGGGTTAGGAATGATAAAATAGGGAATAAATCCGCATTAAGCATTTTCTTTACCATAATACACCAATGCATTATTTTCATTATTAATGCTAACCTGACACCTCTAGTTGAAAAATTAAATTTTATGAGGTAAACATAAAGTTAAATATCGAATGAACATTTACGTCGATTTCTGGATTTATTTGGTATGACTGTTTACAGCAAATAAAAATAAAACAAGACATACATTATTATCTATATCAATCGAATTACTTGCTATTTTTGTTTGTCAAACTAACTATTTTAATATTTTCTATGAAGTGATGTAAAATATTATACTGTTCATTATTTTCATCAGGAATGTTTGTTTTAGCGTTTCTATTGAACTATTCAATGTTGCTGTAGTCGTGAAATCAAGTGTATCGTTTATCCTAAGAATAGCAGTCTATTACACGTCAGGTTGCAAGTTTTCTTCTCTAGTTTTATTACCAAAAAATAAATATTTCTCAAATGTATTCATATTCTACCATCTCTTCAAATATTTCTATCTAAAGATATTTCATCGAAAATAAAAATATTGTTGATGTACCAATGCGTGTAGTAATATTCGACAGTTTTTTCCTATTCAATCATTGAAATTCTAATAGTGTTTTTTCTTACTATATGTGCTCAGGTAATTGCGTATTTCTCGCATATTTTAATTCAAGCCATTGATAGATTTGTTCATCAAGTTTTACGATTTCAAAAATATTCTGTTGTTTCTAGGATTTTGATGCTACTTTGAATAGTCGCTGTTTTGATCTCACAATGTTATAAATACAAAATCAAGTTAAGTATATTCGCAGTTATTTTATCATGTGATGAACGACTACCACCAACATTAGTATCATTAATGCAAAGCACCATATAATGGCTCACTCTTGACACCATTTTATTCGTATCAGATCAGTCCAACGCTCATATTTAGTGACACGATAATCTCTGATGTCCATTGCAAAATCATTCGAGACATTGATATCTCTATATTCTCTTATTTTATTATGAAACAATTGCAAATACAACTGGCCATAGATAATGAATCACTTAGATAATAAATCAAATTATGTTTACAATCTGTAGGTGAAACTCTATTGGTCTTTAGTTCGCGTTCTAAAGAACATTTTGAATAGAACATCATTTATTTGCCAATCAATCGGTTTTTATTAGATTAATTTGTTTTTTGATCGGGAAAAATCTAATAAATAAAAATTACTAGAATTCTGGCAAAAATTACTTTTAGAGTGCACAATTAATCGATAGATTCAGTGCAGAGCATCATTTTTCCAGCTGAACGAAGAAAAAAATTGCATTTGAATGTGGCATTATATTGATAGATATTATTCGAAGACATTATTTTACTAGAGAATATTTTAAGGTGACTGCCTGCTTTCGAATTTGTCAGAGATCAGATCTATCGATAACTCTCTCTTAAAAAATGTATTCTTCGCTGTTAGTATATCGATTAGGAATAAAGTTGAAAGCAATTCTAACAAAATTTCAAAATTGTTGCAGATCTATTGATTACTATTGCTTTCAGATTCCGCGGTCTTACTAATCATTGCATGCTAATAAATACTCATTGTCAATTGCAAAAAACTAAAAGAAATCATTGAAAATCATTCTAATGATCAACTTTATCAATCATGTTTCTTTTTTAAATTCATGTATGTAGTCGTTTTTCGCGCTTTAAACCAGAGACACTCCCAATGAGCTACGAGTGGCAACGAAAACAAAACAAAATTATGTTATATTGCTTTCATAAGATTTACAATGAAGAACATCGGTTCAACATAAATAAAAACATTCCAATTATTATGCATGTCAGCTTTAATATTTTTTCATATAAATAAATTATATTACCTTTGGTAGTCACGGCTCAATATTCAAAACGAAATTTAGATTGATACTGATTTGTAAAAGTAGTATTAAAAAATCAACTTGAACTATTTTTATTTATTATTCTCTCCTAAAGAATGTCTATATAAGATGAAATAAAAGCATATTTTTTTCCGAGTCCAAGAATCATATTCAATATTAGTATAAACTTCCATAATAATATAGTTATCAATCGATGCATCGGTTCAAATTACTTCTAGGTAAAAAATGTTTTTCGATTTTTATTAAAGTATTTTTTTGTCATGTATGAAAACCTTGAGTACCAGAACCGAAATGCTAATTTTTGTTTGATACTCATTTTGCTTAATTTCTTCACGCTGAAGTCGTTGCGTAGTCTATTTATATCGTCTCATGTGAGTTTTTTTTAATTGTTTGCTATTTTTTGTAGGGCTGCATTTTTCTTTGCGAAGTAGATTCATGATAAAATTTTTAAAAATATATTTATCACATTAGAACAAATCTATCGCTCAGTTAAATGGTTCACTGTGTAAATATGTTCGTAATAACAAGTACTAGGTCTAAGACAAAATATGACGCTTATTTGACTCGAACTTTATACTTTATGACTAACAATGGTTCGTAGGTGAATCATATAGAAAAAAAAATTTCTCAAGGCTATTGCATATATATATATATATATGAATCCATAAAAAACGAAAAATATGTAAAATCGATGAACTATAATCATTATGAAACCGAACAGTTTGATGTGGTTAATCTATGATGATACGGATATTATTGATCAGGAATGTTTCGTACAGTTCTAAAATAATCTTACGCGGTGAATATATATCATATAATTTATTTTGATCGATCTGAAGATTGTTTTTCATATTCAGCATACAACCAATAAATTCAGTAATGTTGTTTTTTGGGTAATATTCATAAAAAATCTATTGTACACTTTTTAATCATACATTTCTCTAATGAATTGCTTCTTTTTAGAATAACTAGAAATGTGAATTTTATTTTTGGCTGAAAAAAATTATGCTGCCGTATGACATATCATTGCAATAATAATACATGAATAATTGCTCGAATTTACAATGATGACCATGTTTTAATATGCGACATTACGATTGATTATACAGGCATGCTTCACTCATTATTTTCTGTCATTTTTTATGTAAAAAATAGAACAGGTATGTCTTTTCAAGATATGATTATTTTGTTTGTATGTACTGTCTTTGCTCCAATGGTCTTTACTTTAAGATAAAAATGAGTATACTTTATCCTTAGTTCTGGCTTTTTCCTCGTTTATTTATGTAATGTTGAAGATAAAAACAAAATAAGTGGGTGTACGTCATTTTGGTCCATAAATATTTTCGCTTATTCGTATCCATTGATAAAATAACGTTAAGAGAAAAAAAACAACAAAAACTGGCTATGTATTTACTAACTGTTTTTTAGTACAGGTAAAATATATTTATTTGAATAATCTTCAAGCATTCATTGAATATAAACGTAGTTATTGATCAAAAAAATGTCATCGCGATAATAAGAGACGAAGTCAAGTTATTATTAACAACATTTAACAAGATAAGATTAAAATTTATCTCTGAGAATATTGTATTTAGACACAAAGAAGGTGAAAAATAGAATTTTTTCGCTTTCTAAATTAGAATATTCCATTCAATGAATGCAACTGAAATACCAATAATTTTAACCATCCTTTCATTAAAGTACAAGTAGATTTTGTCATAAAATCATGAAAGTCAAGATTTCAGTGATACAATTGTTTTAATTTGATAAATATTAAACCTATAGAAAAAAGAAAGAAATTTATCTTATTTTCTATTCATTGTCAATGCAATTTTCTGATAAATAACTATAATGATTTGTAAGAATAAATCGTTATGCATCATTGCAAATAAAATACTTGATAATATCTATACACCATCCAGTCAGTTAAAGGTCATAACATCAACCATTAACTATGCGAAAAGTCCTCTTTTATACTTCACAGATCGCGTGACTACTATCTGATCAAATAGAATTGAAATTTAGAATATAATGATTCTCATCATTGTTTACATTCCGAAGGCACACATTTCAAGCCATGAAAACCGACGATGAATATCTTATACAGATATGAATGTTTTTCTTCATCACAACCATCAGTCAAGAATAAAAATTATGATATATTGCCAAGTCGATACCTTCAAACATATCTCTATTGATAAAAACTGATCATGAATAATCTTACATAAAACTTTTTTTGCTTTAAATCCGATTATTTGCAGAATAATTATTAAATCATCAATAGATTATTAGCGAGCGTGTGCTAGACATTGTCGATCGAAACAAATTCAACCATCATATAGGACATGGAGACTAAAAATTAATAAATATAGAAATAATTTATCTATACTGCTTTTAGTAATGGATTGACATTCGTTAAATCCGTACAGATAGAAGAATGAGGGTATATTATGAAATCAATGATCAACCAGAGACGGCTATACTATGTAAATCTACAAGTGTGACCATATTTTTTTCCCGGGATAATGTAAGTAAACGAAGAGAACATATGCATTCCTTTTTTTGTTTTTTTATTAATACATTTTTTAAATAATCATTTCATATTTGCTACGCTTGACATCACATGAGAGAAAATATGTGATTATATAAATGCGTTAGATTCAACAAAACAGAAATAAACATATATTTAAAAACAGTTCTATGCAAGGTGATAGTTATCATCTTCGACAATCTGTCGATACTCAGAATAAGACATTTTCGCCTTATTTTTCGAGTATTGACACTTCTAATAATGGACAAATGCACAACTCTTCCCAACCGTAAGTCAAATAATCAATTGTCAATCTAAAATTTTAATATAAAACAACACGAAAATAAAATTGCTGTTCGTTTAGAACTTTCACACCACCAAATCAACAAAAGTTTGATGCGTCTGAAAAGGGTAAGATCATATAATTTTTTTTCAAAATTGAAAATTATTTTGAGTGATACTTCTTATTGAGAGTTATACTCAATGATCAAGTTATGAGACTATGATATGCTTCAGTGTATTTGTATCAATGGCCATACTTAAAATACTTATATACAAATATTTTTTTTGGAATGAAGTCATCTCTTGAAAACAAAACAAAAACATTCTAGATTTGACGAATAATTCTCAATTAAGAGATTTTTTACTTTTGTTTAACTACCTTCATAAATAATCTACAAATAGAAAATTTTATTTTCAGCAACAAAAATGATTCCTATCGACATTGACATGAATTTGAAAAAAAACATGGGCGAGCATTCCACAATTTATTATGATATTCAAGGACTTGTACTTCGACGAGGCCAACCATTTTCATTTACCATAACATTTAATCAAGATTTACCTATCGATAAATATAATTTGTCAATTATTTTCAAGTCTCAAACATGGCAGAATTTTCCCCGTGTGAAAATTCCATTAAACGGTTCATCAAATGGATGGTCAGCAAAAAGATTATCTACAAAAGATCAGGAGAATAATTGTGTTTATTTTCAAATCTGTTCTCCATGTGATGCTACTATTGGAAAATATTCTGTACGTATACAATAATATATTCTTGCGATGTAAATACACTTTTTCTGTTAATAGCTTTTCCTAGAAATCTCTCCTCTCAAAAGTGGCTTAGCTACTAAGCAAGATCTTTCTGTTTTTCAATTCGACATTGATATTTATATTCTGTTCAATCCATGGAACAGTACTGATGTATGCGGATTATTATCATCGGATCAAATTGCAGAATATGCTCTCAGTGAACATGGACAAATCTATCTTGGTTCTTCTGAAATTCCTCAATCGATACCATGGAACTTTGGTCAATTTGACAGAGATGTTTTACTTACAGCTCTGAGTCTTCTTAATAAAACAAGTTTACCGACTGAATCTCGTATTGATATGTCTTTAATTCTTCGTCGTCTATCATCGAAAGTATGCTCAGATCCTGGAGCACATGATGGTATATTTCCACCATCATCGGATGAGTCTTTATCGTTACATCAGAAGAATGGATATACAAGTAGTTCAGCTATTTTAAAACAGTATTTACTATCAAATGGCCAATCGGTTCAAGGTGGTAGTGGCAGTAATTGGCAACACGCTGCCGTATTTTGTAGTCTATGCCGATCACTAGGTATTCCATCACGTATTGTTACTGTTTACAATGCAACGTGTGGAGCTCAAGAACAAGAAAATATAAATTTACACGGTGGCACAAGGCAACGACCGATTATAGTAGTAAATAAAAAAGTAACTCGGTGAGTAATGACAATTTCTATTGGATTTTATTGAATTTTTACTGATAGACCTTGGTATTTGTGGAATGAATGTTGGATGCGCCGAGATGATATACCAGCACAGAACTCTGGCTGGCAAGTAGTAGACTCATCTGCTATCGATTATAATACAAGTAAATAAAAAATTCTACATTAGTTATTACGATAACAATCCTGCGTAATTTAGAAATGCGACGCATTGGGCCATGTGCAGTTTCAGCTTTGAGATCTGGCACATTGAGTTTAAAATGGGATACACCAGATATTTATAGTGTACTCAACGCTAATAGAAGTTATTGGCTCGTTTATCCAGATAGAAGTAAAAAACTAATAAGTAAGAATTTGAATTATAATAAAAATTTATTTTTGAATCAATATAGAATAATTACTAGTTAGAATTAGTAAAAACCTGATGGTCCATCTAAATGAATATTAAAGCGTAAATGAGAATGAATTTCTATTATGAATCGAACGCCGAGAAATTCTATAAAACGCTTATAGCTACGTATCCTTATTTGTACAATAGCTTGATAATCTCATATCAAGAACAATATTTTATTTTGCTGATTTATTTCATAGATATGGAAGAAAATGTGACTGATACAAAAGTTCTTACAAAATCTTTAAGAAAAGAAAATGAATATGACGATATTACAAGCAATTATAAGCTCGAAAAAAGTACTTCGAATGAAAATAATGCTTTTTTCTATATCTTCATTCTCTTTCTATCTTCAATTTAAATAGCTTCTAATCAAATACCTCCACATCATGATGTTAATATCGACATAGATATTCCTAACAGTTTGAGGGTAAATTGTTCCACTTAACTATAGTTTTTTTTACAACAGTATAATTTTCTAGTTCGGTGATAATCTTCAAGTAATTCTCAATGCAACGAATCTATCAAATAAACCACGCACATTAGCTGTTGCCTTGAGACTGATAAGACTTAATCCTACTATTGAAATAAAACCAAACGCAAACAACCAAACTCAAGCTCAGCATGTTTTTCAAAACGCAAATCCAGAAATAATAAACATAAATTCACAAACACCAATTCAATCAATTGTACAAGCTGTTCGTCTTGATATCTATGAGGGTGAGTTCAACATAACTTATATAAATCCATAAATATTTAATCAACTTTAGATACGATCATACCAATCAAAGTGGCACACCATCATCAGGTATGGACAGGATGTTTTGACAGTTTACTCAAATTATATATCAGCGGGATTGTCAAAGAGACGGGACAAATCTATCAAAACGAAAAATATATCATCAATGAACATGATGAGATCATGCAAGTGGTAAGATAACTGAAAATTTTGAAACCATCTCACTTTTCATCTTCTTTACAAGTCTATTGAAAATGATGTGATACAAGAGGGTCAATCGGCGAAACTTCAAATACATCTAAACAACTCATCACCATTTCCCTTAAATAACGCGAGTATTACCATAGACGGTTTCGGCATATCTAAAACCATTCCAATCACGTAAGACAATCATACCTTCGATCAAAAGACAACCACATGTTTTCTTTAGTGAACCACTCCAATCAAACACCAGCACAACTATACCAGCAGAATTTATCCCATCACGACTCGGCCTTAGTCGATTGGATATAACATTAACCAGTGATTCAATCAGAGTTCCACCGAAATCTGTTGCACTCGAAGTAAAAGAACACATACCGCAACATGATCGAAACCAGGATGAACAACTAACATCATCCAACATCAATCAAGAAGTCACATCACCATCCTCAAGCGAAAAAAGCAACACACATCACTGCCAAAGCATAACCACCACTCTACCAACAAAGGTCTCTCCATCAACACCAATTTCTCAAGCGACACCAAAAGAAACACAGCCTGCGGCTTCTGCTCCATTAACAAGACCGAAATCTGATGACGATGACAAATCATCATTACCACAACCATCAGTAAACTCTAAATCTATCGATGAATTGAAAGCCGAAGCAGTACCAGCATCCACTGCATCGAAATCTGTTCTTGAAGACAAATCAAACACACCAGGAGTACCACCCTCGACAGAATCTAAACCTGCTTCTGAAGTGCAAGCTAATGCATCAATAGCAGCAGTCGAATCTAAACATGCTGATGAAGTGATAGCTGAACCACCAGTAGCAGCATCTGAATCAATACCTGCTCATGAATTGAAAGCTGAACCACCAGTAGCAGCAGCTGAATCAACACCTACTGATGAATTGAAAGCTGACGCACCAGTAGCAGCAGCTGAATCGATACCTGCTCAACAATCGAAAGTAGACGCAAAAGTAGCAGCTGCAGCATGTGTAACTGTTGATATAGTCAAAGCAGAACCACCCCCAGCAGCTGAATCTGTGACTGTCGATGAAGTGAAAGCAGCAGCACCACCAATTGAATCTGTACCAGCTCCTGCAGTGATGGCACAATC
>CAJNYU010003045.1:82193-134732 GCA_905331475.1 Rotaria socialis
GTTTTGGAACAATCAGATCCAGCACCAGCAGCTGAATCTTGGCCTGCTGATGAAGTGAAAGCAGTAGCACCAGCAATTGAATCTGTACCTGCTCCAGAAGTGATGGCACAATCAGTAGCGTCCCCATTACCTGAGAAAACAGCTGCCAATGAATTGAAACCAGAAATACCAGCAGCAGCTGCATCTGTGCTTACTGATGAAGTAAAAGCAGAAGCACCAGTAGCAGCTGAATCTGTACCTACTGATGAAGTGAAAGCAGCAGCACCATCAATTGAATCTGTACCTGCTAATGAAGCGAAAGCAGCTGCACCAGCAATTGAAACTGTGCCTGCTCCTGAAGTGATGACACATTCAGTAGCGTCTCTATTACCTGAGAAAATAGCTGCTGATCAATTGAAACTAGAAATACCAGCAGCAGCTGCATCTGTACTTACTGATGAAGTGAAAGCAGAAGCCCCACTAGCAGCAGCTGAATCGATAGCCGGTCAAGAAATTAAAGTAGAAGCACCAGCACCAGCAGCTGAATCTTTGCCTGCTGATGAAGTGAAAGCAGTAGCACCAGCAATTCAGTCTGTACCTGCTCCAGAAGTGATGGCACAATCAGTAGCGTCACCATTACCTGAGAAAACAGCTGCCAATGAATTGAAACCAGAAATACCAGCAGCAGCTGCATCTGTAGCTGCTTATGAAATTAAATCAGAAGTAGCAGCGGCAGAGGCTCAATGTAAGCTTGCTGAGGAAGGGAGGCGGGAAATGGATGTAGAGGTGGTTTATGTTGTTGGCCCAGCGGTGGTAGCGTATGAAGAAGAGAGAGGAGACGTTGCATTGTTGGATGTGGTACCTTCTTTGAAATCGGTGGATCATTCGGAAACTAAAATTGATTGTCAGAAGGTGGATGATAATGGAAGTCTTGTAAGTGATGAAGATGGTTTTGCGACACCTGATACGTTGCCCGAATCTGGGAATGAGTTGGAGAGTGTTTTTGCAATATCAAATTTGTCGCCATCGTGTGGTGTTGTGGTTGAGACAAGTGGTACCTTCAAGTCGGAGTCGTTGGAGCAAATGGTGGGTTCGGCGAATGCTGATGAAGTAGGTATTGTTTCCCTGGGCCCATTGGTTGTGGAGTCAGAGGGACCATCGGAAGATATTGATATGTTTGAAATTTTGCAGATCGTCAACGTTATGGCTGAAGTGCTGGGTATCCCGGCGTGCGTTGATAGCAGCCGAAAAGGCGTGTCTTGTGGAGAACCGGTAAGAGAAGGAGTAAGGTCATCGGAGATTTTGAATGCGAATTGTAATTGCGTTCAGGGCTTGGAAAGGATTCCTGAAGAAATGAAAGAGAATGCCCCGATGGTAGTTGTTATGCAAGGGAAGGTTGCTGAAGCTGATGTTCTCTATGGTGCGTTGTCTTCGGATGCATCAAAGGAGCGTGTGGCTGAAACGACTTTGCCTAGTGGCTCAACGGTGGTGCCACGAATAGTGATAACAGAAGTGGAACTGTTTGACTGTGATGAAATGACTCCGCTGGAACAGTTAAATGAGGTGAATGAAATGCTGACATCAGCGATCGCGCAGTTGGAAACTCGTATTGCGATGATTGATGGAAATTCTGCGTCTGGGGATGTGGAAATAATATCAAACGATGCTAATTTTGCTAATAATGCGGAGGACAGCAGCCATACAAATTCAATATCTGAAGCTCCGGACAGAGAATCTCTGCCAGCTTTGGGGACTCTCGACGACCTGAGAAAAGCAGAAGGTTTTCAACCGATTTGTATCGGAGCTGTGCGCGTTGTTGAAGATTCGACCGTACTGGCAAATAAAATGGATAGTGGAGATGCTGCGGATAAAAATGAATTAACCAGTACTTCGTCTAATGAATCAAACACGGGAAACGAGACAGTACCAGCAGTGTCTGACGATGCGAAAAAACCTGCAGGGTTTATTGCAAAAGCTTTGGTTTTTTTTCAGAGAAAATCGGATGCTGAAAGAGAATCTGCTGAAGGTGACAATCAGGTTGTGGTCGATGATTTGGAAGAAGAGAAATTTACATTGATCGAATCAGTGATTTCTAACCCTGCCCCACCATCTGGTTCTGAAAAAGAGAAGAAAAAAAATGATAATTTAACAAACGCTGCTACATCTCGCAAAATTCATGAAAAAGTTGCAGAACATGTGGCTAGTGTTGACGCGGGTGCTGCGATAGAAAATATTAATCCAGCAGTGATTGAATCGAAGATTATTTTACAAGGTTTATCATCAACAATCGTCGATGGAAAGAATATCGCAGACAGTAAACCAATTGTAGTTAGTCCAGTTCAATCGCAGATAGAATGCTCAGAATCAGTGGGCAACGTTGAAGTTACCAAGCAAATTAATGATGTAAAATTGGAATCAGACTTTGCAACTGGATCAAATGAAATATCATCAAAGGGAGCTGCGATGGCTGATAACGCACAGAAATCCATCGATACTAAAATAGAAAAAATCGCAGAAGTCAAGTAGATGAGCGAAAATTGAGTTGGTTAGTTTCAATAAAGACAATATAACATAATCAAAACTTATGAACGTTCCTTTTTTTTAAAATATGACCTGTTTTTCCTACCAATAACAAAAAGAAATACTGTGAAATTGATTTGCTAGAAATAAAGATTTTTTTGATTTATGATTTAAACTTATTTCGTGGATTTTCGTCTAGCGCGAACTGAGCAATGTATCAAATGCTGGTCGTCGTGGAAATTAAAAAGAAGAAAAAATTCTTTTGGAACGTATTTGAAGCGATATTCCTATCAACATGACACAAAGTAATATATGAGTTAATTTTTGTATACAACTCATTAAGATTGCAATAATGTTTCAGACTATCAGCACATATTATAACCAGGGTTGCCACCTCTTCCGCTTTTTTCCGCTTTTTCATATAAAAGACTTCTGTTGTTTAATTGAAAACTTAACCATGCAAGAAACTAGATAACGTGACGTTAGACGAAAATTTCTTGGAAAATAATTTTCTAACGTATAATTCTATACAACTCTTGAAAAATTTTCGCTTCACATGATAGATTTTTCAATAAATTTTTCTATTGAAACACATGTCGTGTTTATTTTGGCCTCCACTATGAAATACATTCCCCTGGATTTGAAATGCCAGTGAAGAAAAGAAAATTTCTTTCAAGTTCTTATTCATTTGTTAATATAATAGATGAAAGCATAGCCACATTCGACAGCTGAATGTAAAGAACAACATTATCCTCTTAGACTTGTAAAAAGCGAGCTTTATTTTTTGGATTGCACGTTTTTCGGGTCAATGTTTTAATTTGTGCCAAAAAAGAACCGCCTTCGGTGGTATATTCTCTGCGAAAAATAGTGAACTGACAGTCGCAATACGGCCATTTCACTGTCACAAAACGAACATTTTTTGGGACGATACAAACATTTTCCCTGTATGGCACTTTTAGAAAAGATGAGTAGAAAAAGAATTGACAGAAAATATATATTTATTTTTGGACCGGAAATCGTTTATCTTTTCTTCTTGGAGTTTCAGGCCAGGTACGCCCTGATATTTTTTATGAGTTGTCTATTATGTTGTGGAACTGCGAACAAAGTAGTACTATGAGCAATAAAACAAGGTTACTTAAACTCTTGGAAATGTGAAAGGTCAGCAAAAAGCAGCTTTCCGTTTTTTTTTCCGTTATTTCCCGCTCTTTTTGATCAAACTTTCCGCTTTTCTGACCTGATGAGGTGGCAACCCTGATTATAACCCATGTCGTCGAAGCGCCTAAGTTTTGATGATGCATCGCGATTTTGATAAATGTTAACGATTAATTGCGATTGATCGACAATTTTTTGAGTAACACCGATCTATTAAGATTAATCACCGATTTTTCAAGTAATATAAATGTATTGCGATTAATCGTCGATTTCTTAAGTGGTGCAGATGTATCGCCATTAAATCGTTGACTATTTTGAAATTTGTGATTGGTCGAAACTAACTGCGAATATTAAGATATTTTCACCAAAAACATATTTTTAAGTTTTATAGCATACTAGAAGACAATTATCTAACTCATTGATTCTTGATTTATTAGCTTAGATAAACAAAATGATGAACTTGTTAATTTCTTCTTGTTTAGTCGAACTGTATCATATTAAATTACGTAATCTATTACAATGATTGGCTTATATCACCAATCGTTGATTAGTTTCAACAGAGATTTGTATTGCTTCCTATACAAATGAAGATTGGTTTTCGATCGTTATAATTACATAGGCAGCTTCTTTCAGTCATCCCAACTAATTGAAGAATATTTTAAAACATTCGTGTAATCAGTTAACAGAGAAGACAAGTATTCTCAGCTTTTTCCCCTTCTCTTTCATATAAATTTTCACTTCAGGAGAAACCTTTTTTCGTCCGTAGAAATTTATTGATTACTCTTCTGTTGTAATTTACTCTATATTAAAAACCAGATACAAAAACAAATCACATCGGTTGAATTAGATCCGATTTGGTCTGATTGCGTTCGAAAAGGGGTAGCTGTGGAAAATGTTTCGAGAGTGAAAGTCAGTCTTTTATCATCCACACCTATCCTTACGTTATTTTTTTCATTTATTTCGTTTTTAAGTTACTCATGTAAACGCCATAGTCAATAGATCCAGTATATTATTAAAAACATCTATTTTAATAAAGTAATGAAACGTATCTTCGTTTTAAAAATAACTAGGAGATGTCAATTTCTTCTCATGTTTTAATTTGTTAAATATAGAATATAAAAAATATTCATGTTTAAAGATGGATATAAATCACATTTATTTTGTTTTAAGTTAAATAATTTTGTGATAATACGTATTTTAATGAAATTCAGTTAGAAATATTTTTTATATAAATTAAATATGAATTGCTATCATTCAAATTTGCTTTTACATGCAAATTATCAAAATAAATAGTTTATATTTATTTTAAAGTTACAGGAAAATTACATCCCTAGTTTTTATTCTCAGTAGCATTTTCGTGGTTGTAACAAAGTTTGTTGAATACACTTAAAGAATTCAACAATCTCATATATACGTAAGTATAGTACAGTTGTATATTTCATGATTCCAAAATACAAGTTCATGTGGTGGAATCTGCTCTACGACAATAAAAAAAACGAGTTGGTACGCACTTACGTTAGTAAGATCAAGACATTATCAGTCGCTCTCAGGAAACTCAAGCGGATAAGGAAGATACGCGTTCTGTAGATATCAAAAGTCTTGAAAACACTTACTTTTTGTACCTTTTTTCATGAGAAATCTAAGTTGATTACGCAACCGTAAATTAGCCTCAAACTCTCTTAAAAATTGAAAACAAAATCGGCAATTTGAACGATTATATCGCGATAAGATCTCACGATACGTCGCCCTAATATCCCGCGATATAATCATCGATTTTTTTAGCGATTTTGAGGACATGGGAATAATCTCATATAGCAGAACATTATGACATCTGATAAAACTGTTTTGTACATTTATAATTGATCTAATAGTGAGTTATACAGTTGTAAGCCAAATTTTCCTTATTTGAAGTGGCATTCCAGTTTCACGACTCGAAGTATCCGAACAAAATATGTATATTCTAAGACTTGTTGATATCTTACATAATTGAGATTTTGGTTATTCTTAAACATATTAGATATTCTCACAAGAAAAAAGTCGAGGAAGGCAATCCTCCACCTGAATCCTGACGCTGTTTTCAGTATACTCTGATTTGATGTGACTGTAGCAAAGAAAAACAGGTTGGTTTATAATCCCGATTTGTTTGTGATAGTTGCGATCCTTAATTACATAGAGCATTCAATAACTATTCTGCCCATGAAGCAGGAACACTACTCCATTCAAAAGATGAAGATTTTCTCTAAGCTAATATAGACCGCATTGTAATCGGATGACCACCGAAAACAAGTATCGTATTGAAATACAAATTACGCAATCCAAGTTGGTAAGAAATTAAATAATAAAGTTACTCCAACGAAAAACTTTTTCTCACTTATATTCGGTATTGTGAAAAATTAGAATAGTTAAGATCCAATGGTTCATTTATCATGATTGACTAATAGAGTTACTACATTTCAAGGCACCTACAGAGACCATAGATTTGAAGAGTGAGCTAAACGAAAAGTATAGAATATAAAATAGAAGTCAATAAATCAGATGGAGACATGGAAAATATCTAGTTAGTCAAGTCCATTGATAATATAAAGATGGTAAGACATAATACAAAAGTCTATGGAATTCTCGAAACGATGACTTTATGAGTGTTTGTATTCACATACTCTTGTCTATCATTTAGAATAATACTTTTCGAAGAATTATATTAATGATGAAGAAAAATAAGAAATGGTGCATGAAATATAAAATCAGAATTCTATATACGATGAACAAAATGCACAGAAGGGAATGAAATAAATACCGTATGTGATATTCAACTGTGACAGAAAAGATGAAAATCACTATACAGAGAAACTATCTTCTCCAGTTTTTTGTGTGTAACACAAGAACATGCATATATGTCAAACTTCTTGAAACTTGAATTCAATTGAAAATTGAAATTTCTAATTTTCAACTTTTAAACCAATAGCATTCTGAAAAATTGTGGCTCACACATATATCGCTATGAGTTGAAAGTTAAAAATTGAAATTTTCTATTTTCAACTGAATTCAAGTTTCAACTTTGACACTACTGGGAATCCCATGGGAATCCAATGAAAGTCCCAGGAATATTTAATTTAGATGTCTGAAAAATACTAGAGGGTGTGGATGTATGTCGTAGTCATCGGTTCACCCACACCCAATCTTTAATGAATCATTACGACGTATCAAAGATGCATCGTTCTTGCCTGTAATAGAGAAACCTAATATAGAGTATAATGTACAGTTTAAAAAAAAATGTCTTGAATCACAAAAATAAAGCGCGACATCACGTCAATATTTTCATATTTTGTTTATAAAATGACTGAAATTGAAAACTATTATAGTACAGATACATTGATTATTTTTGTGATACGTAATAGCTTTGCACGTATTATGATGTCTAGTTTACTTGTAGTTTGCTATGCGCGAACTATGTGTGAAAAACAACAGCTATGGGTCTTACCCAAATTTTGCTATATTGGTCTAGTGTTTCTTATTCTTGATTGGTGGATTATTCTATTAAAAGTTAATATTCATAGAAAATTAGTAGAATACTTTTGGATCAATACTGGTGTAGCAATATTTATCATATGTGAGTTATTAGAAGAAAAGAATTCGAGAAATCCTTATAACGTATAGTTTTAGTCACAATGCCGCCATTATGGATTTCACGTTATGGTTATTTTATACAATCTGTTAAAAATTTGAAAGTTCAAGCAAAACATGCAAATACTAATTTAGAATCTTATGTTAGTGAATGTTGGGATTTAAAAGAGAAAAAAGAACTTGATTTTATAGAATTTCGACGCACTGAATCACTTGAACAAGCACTATCAACCATTAACAAGAATATTAGTGAATGTAATCAAAAAGATGAAATGAATGCTGGTAGTTGGTGTTCTTACGGTATATGTTTAATGAAACAAATGCCTGATGAAATGTTAGAACAAGTTGTTGTACTAAGTACTATTTGTGTGCGTTGGTGAGATAGATAGATAATTGAACGATTCCAAAAAGAAAAATAAAGTTTATTTGAAGGATGATTACAGGTAACTTAGGTCTTGATCAACTTATTACTTATTTTATTTCAACAGCTTCAGATATTGTCGAGTAAATTTTACAGGAGTTAAAAATTTCAATTTTTTTATTTGAAGAAAAAACTATATGTAGTTTTGCGTCGACTATGGTTGGACAAAGTGAAGAACTAATTCAAGATAAAAATAAAGATATCATGAAAGCTATCATTGGTATGTTTGAAAAAACAATATCTTCCTTCAAGATTTCATTCTATGAGACATTATCTATTAAATCTTGAATCGTATATCTTTGTTACGATAATTAATCTCGTATTATAAGATTAAAATAAAAAAGTGCTCATGAGAATTCAATCTCTGTGCTAATTCAAAGATTGGATAGTCGTATGAAATTTCATTGATTTGATCGTTTAGCGTTCGTCGTATCAAAGATATTTCAAGGAATTTTTATGTATCAGAGTTGTAAATTCTTAAATTTGACAGTTCGTTTGAAATCGAAAATTTATAATCGTATAAGCAATGACCCCGGATTTCATGATATTCTTCGCTTTGTCTTTATACTAAACTCTCTGTTGAAATATTAGTAGTTTTGTTTTTAAATAATAATTTTTTCTAGCTGCTTATTTCATATCTCTTTCGCAATTCAGTGTTAATCTATCCGGTAAACGAAAACATAATCATGCGTATGATTTAATAGTTTGGTCGAAGGCAAAAATTCGAGAACGACTCCTTATTATAATAGATTTATTGTGTAGTACAGAAATATGGGGTATTCTTGCACAAATGGCTACTGAAGATGGTCTTTTACTTGGTTTACGTATTTTGACTGTAATTAAATTTAATGCAAGCACACTTGAAAATTTCTTCTTTGTTGTGAAAAATATTCTTACTATTGGCATTTTTACTTATTATGCAGCAGCAATATCAGATTCCTATATTCAGCATCGTTATTTTTATCAACATTATTTCCGAAAACAATCTCAACAAAATGATCAAAAATTAGCATCTAAAAGATTAATAAAGAGGAACAGCATTCTGAAAGGATCTCAATCTGTTAAAAACGAATCAATCAATTTGATATAAATACTGTTATCTATGCATCGCATACGTACTGATTTCATCCAAATCATTATAAAAGTATTTGTCGAATTCGAGTTTTAATAATTCTCCTTTTTTCAACAAAATAAAAGTCCCTGCTAAGTTTGTAAATCTTATTTACAAACTATTGGAAATGAAATAAGAATGTGGAATAAAGCTCGCGTAAACTGTTCAGTAGTGTATTCAGTTTTAGTTTTTTCCATTTTCAACGGTTGTAAATCCAAAGCTTCTCAGTCGAATTCAATAAAAATATTAGCGATCGTAGATTCACATCATTTTTTTCAACTTATGTTAAACCGCTTAGTTTTCTCAAACATCTTTGAACTTAAGATGATGCCAATAAAAATTCTAGTTCATTTATCAAAATATTCTAAAATATTAGACGGACCAGTATCGTCAATTCAGATGTATGCAACTCGAGAGGTAAATGACCAAACTCCTTCATAAATTATTCACGTGCTTTGTTCTCAATAGATCTGTTCGATTGATAGTTATGAAAGTATTTTATAGAACCGAAAAAAATAATGTTTTTGATCGAAATACTATTATTGGTGATTTTGCATTCGTTCAATGACTAATTGTAATTCATTATATGATGACTATTTCTTCTGTTCTCATTTTATTTTCAACTAAATATCGAAGAACAAATAATAGTTTTATTAAATAAATGAAAATTCTTTAGAAAATAAAATTTTTGTTGCCGAGAAAATTGATGGAAAATAAGAGAAAAGAGAAAATGACATGTTCAATTACTGGAAGCGTTTCATTCATTGGTGTTACTTTATAAAGTAAAAAGTGTCCAAGAACAAAAACGTTTCCTATAACAGTTGTTCAACGGGAATCATCGAGCATCACAGATGTTATATATTCAACAATATCAACATCATCGCCAAGATTTTTTAAGACAATATCAACGTCGCCATACATTAGCCCATCAAAACTTTTCACTTTGTAGTAATGAATATAATGAAAAGTTTCCAAAAATATCTCGACCAAAAACTTCAAGTATTTCTTATTCACATAATAAAACATTTGTTTTTCTATCTGGAATAGCATCATTAGAAATGGTTAGTAAAACACAATTTTATTTTCCAGCACAATAGATACTTTATGACAAGTGTTGTTTTTCGTTCTTCGCTTTGTTTATATAGTTGTAAAAAGGTGAGCATTTGATTTGGTTAACAACGAGGTCAGAATAGACCATCTAACAAAACATGCACGTGTTACAATGCAAAGAGAAAAGAAAATTCAAAAGCGAATGTAATAAAACATTGTTTTGCCAGAGGAGTCGGTCCTGTTTATTTAACAGAACGAACAGCCTATCACGACGAACATTAAGCCATTGAAAAGTGACTAAAAACATATTTGATAGACAAATAGTTCACATGTATTTCTCTATGAGTGAGTAGCAGAAACATCCCTTTTTTAACTCCTGCTGAGCCTGCAATTAATATTCAATAGAAATCTCTTTGGTCTTACTGTTCGAGTAATGTTGATATGAGTTATAAGATGGAGCATATATATTGTTTGTTTCAATATTGCTGTTATACAGTAGGCATCATTTTGTTTTACGTGTTTCTTCTTCTGTTTAGAAATCCACGACTGAGAACCGACAAAAAACAGGCTTAACAAGAGAAAATAAAGATTCAATGAAAACTGTAAGTCTAAATCATCATCGTGTGTTCATGATGAATCAATAAGATATTTCGTCGGTTGATTTTTTTCTTAAAACAAGATGAATACGTCTATGACATTAAAAGCGTTTTATTCTGACCGAATGAATTCTTCCAGCAAAGAAAGCATCGATTCCCCGCTGATTATATAACGTTTGAATAAGAAAAATAAAGGAAATTGAAAAAGCCAGAAGCAGATACGAAAGTTTTTGACAATAGAAAAAAGACGTTGTTAGAACGGTCTCTACAGGATTTACATGTGACACAAGATATTTGACTCGATCTTATTTTAATGACCTATCGTTTTACTTACTACTCCGGAAATGCATTTAGGAAGCAGTTTATTCTCTTCAACACTAGTTTTAACAAACTTCGGCTCTATTCAAGAACGAATGTTCGAGCATATAGTTTTGATTGCTGTTTTTTTTTGGCTTCGAACTGAACTTGGATCAGAAATGAATTATAGAGAAAAATGTATTATATTTTAACGTATCTTCGTGTTACGATTAAAAACAAAATGAAAGTTGTTTTTAGTTTGTTTACGCTCTGCAATAGAATAACAAACTTTCCCTCTTGTAATTTAATGTTGCGTACATTTAAAAGATATTTTTCGATGTCGAAACAGAAGAAGTCATTCTTATGTGTATGAGAAAACGAATACGCAGTCTAGTTAAAAGAAAAAGAAAAGCAATTACATGTTATTTATATTGTAAATTAAAAACAATTATTTCCGTGTTTTGCACCTAATAACAAACAAAGTAGCAGTTTATTGTAGCTTAAAATTGGAGTTTGAAGGGAAAATTTTGCAACATTCGTATTAAACCTGCAACAAGGAAATTTTCATGTTTACATCTTTTTACACAAAGAAAACCTGCACACGTTGCTTTATAGGTGCTTCATTTTACACATGCCTATTTGAATTATTTCAACTATCAAGTAGTAAAATAGAAAGAGAATTGAAAAAAAACATTACTCTTCTATCAACAATACAAAATTTACTATGAGCATACAGAACTTTTACTTAAAAATCATTCAAGCTCTTTGATGTTTCTTTTGTCCTTTCCTACTTTCAACTTTATGTGTCACAATTGCATAAAGATTTTTCGCATGATTCAGACGTTGACGGTTTATTTGACTAGAGTGAGCTTCGGTAAGAATGGTTAAACTTTGCATTTCACGGATAACAAACCACGAGTATGATGTATTGAGCTCATAGATTTGTCCCCGGAAATTAAGGCCACCACAATAGTGTTATCGTGGATAGAATTTTTAATGCGCATTGAACTGCGTCGTTTACAGCTCAAAACAAACGGAACTTTTCTCAGATTATTTTTACAAGAGAACAACGTCGTCAGAAAGAAAAACAAAATAGGAAAACAAAAATATTTTTGTCGTACTCGTACATGTCGTAGGCTAGAGGAAATAAAGAACTTTTACCTAACATAGAGCTGAAATAAAATCAGTTGAAGATGAAATAAAAATATTCTTTAGTGTGAATGCATGAAAAGAACCAAACCGATTTTCTCCTAGTCCATGTCATGATTGGTTTCAATTTGTTGATAGAGTTTCCATGGTAATCTTAGTTTCACGCTGTATAATTGAAATGTATTTCATGGCTTTACTTCAATGTTATCAAATAAATAAGCAAGAGTTGCATGAACAATTGTTTGAGGAAAAAAAACTGTACTAAAATCTAACTATGAATTTGTTCTCAACTCATGATCCTATAGACAAAACAAAAGGATATTCTATTGTGAAAATACTTATAGAAATCAAGTATGATAATAAATTTTCTTCGGCATTATGCAATAGAAAAAAGACATAATGAAAATTTTTTTTTTTTGTTACAAATCGAGTGAATTGATGCACATTCGATTTTCATAGATGTTGCTTCCTCGATAATTATAAATGCAAAAAATGTTGTAGAAGAAGAAAGAAATTCTTTTTATTATGCAGTAGTACTGATTAGTCTACTAAAGTTGTTATTCTATAATAATGACTTGTTGAAAACAATTTATAAGAAAGAACATTTTTCTCTTCTTACAGGCATACAGAGGTTCAATACCAAATTATGACAAAAAAATGCCAATGGAAACTACTGAAAAGTTCTCTGCCGTGTCTCGTCATCAAATGTCGAATAATTTGAATCGATTGGTCAAGTCCACAACGATAAGGTACGAAATTGCCGTATACTTATGCATATAAATATGTTTTTGTCTTTCCTATGAGGAACCATATCCCTAACTCTGCTTTCTTACATCCTCCAATACTTCCGGAATTTGATCGACCTACAACAGCTCCACTTATGTTCGAAAAAAATATCTCACGATCCGTATCTGAACTGATAAAACCTTCAATGCCTTCCAGTTCATCGACACCATTACGAAATACAGGTTCAGCAGAGTCATTGGATAATCATGACGATTCGAGAGATTCACGTTACTATCAATACACATCGGGAGTATTCAAAAATGAAAATCGTTCTGTGCGTGAACCTCAAATGGTTAGAAATAGTCATATGAGTGATACTAACAATAGCAGCAATCGTAATAGTTTTTTCTATTCGTCTTTTGATACTAATTCACCTGGTAAATCAACTATAAATAATGATGACGAACCGAAAACACCTTATCGTAGCAATCAATGTCGAGTAAATCGTAATTATTTGATGAAAATGTTTTTTTTTATTTAATCTAATTTTAGACGAATGGTTTTCAACATATAGCAAATTTAGGTAGTTGGCAACGTAATACAAAAAATAAGCCAATAGTAATAGTAGAAAAACCCAGAGAAATACAATGTGATGAAGAAACTGCTGAAGATAGTGATCATCCACCATCGAATTCGTCAAGAACAAATTATGAATATAAAAGTCCGTTTCCTGAAGAAAATGATCAAGCTATTTTGTTACAGACACAAAGTCAAGCACATATTAGTATTAACGAATGGAATTTGAAAGATTTCTATCGTGATAGTAAAACACAAGTTGAACCGGATACAAATACGAAACTAGTTTTTGAAAAATGTCTTAAATTAGCCAGGTAAAAGAAAGTCAATGCAAAAACTTTTTCAGGAGACGACGTTGATATAGACCCACATTTAAACTGATGCATTGACAAGGTTTTTAAGTTGGAATTGAGAACAAAATGCCTTTCAATATTCTATCCATTTTTACTTATCTATCTGGAGTTAAATTGATGATTATGGCTGAGAATCTAAGTAGTGTGACACATATCCATAAGATATTAACGAGGGAAGGCCACCAACTGTTCAATCGCTTTTAGGTTGAAACTATTCGCATTCTGTAGCTCCCAACGAGTTATGGATACGCTGAAAATATTTTGGGTGGATAGCTTGTTGTTATGAAAATAGTCCATTTGTACGGTATGGTTTTTTAGTGAGTGCCTGAACTCCCCCTCAGGAACCATGAAAAAAATTGATTTTTCAGTTTCAACTTGAAAATTTACATAGAAGCATACCTTAACGAGAATAGTGTTTCGTGACCGTTTTAGACCATTCTACTATTCCTATCATTACACACAGCTATTATGAAACTTTTATTTTACATCGTTTAAATAGGGTAGCAGATTTGATGAAACAAACAAATTCAATGACCAAAAACATTTACAAAACATTATTCTTGTTGAGATCTATTTCTATGTGAAGTTTCAAGTCGAAATTCGAAAATCGATTATTTTCAAGGTTCCTGAGGGAGACTCCAGGTACTCACTAAAAACCATACCTTTAAGATGGACTATTTTCATAACAACAAGCTATCCGCTCAAAATATTCTCAGCGTATCCGTAACTCCTTGGGAGCTACATAGTGTAAATAGTTTCAACGCAAAAGGGATTGAACAGTTGGTGACCCTTCCTGTAAGCTCAAAACTTAATACCATAAACCATGTAATGACGACTTTTTACAAGTCACTAACGGCTATTTGCTTCTAATCTGCTATTTAATAGCCTCGAAACTACTTTCTGGCCTGTTTTAAACTCTGAAATATATCCAGTATCCGTTGCAGAGAATATATATGCCATCATTTAATTTCACGCTGCGCCATAATCCGTACCTTAAGCTATTTCACCATAGCTGTCTGTTTGATTGAAATCATGCCGTTTTTTTAATTACTGCTCTATTTAGCCTTTTTCTGTTTTCTGAATTTTTTTCTTATGAGCATCTTTTAAATTCGATTATAATTATTCTTTGAAGGATGCAAGCTCATACAATTAAATGGGAGCAACGTCGTCGTCAAAATTTAATTATCTATAATCGCCTTCTTAAAAATGGTTCATTCGATAATAATACGATAAATTCTCATGGAGTTTTTCCATCAAAAAATAATAACGAAAAAGATATTCGAGATATAAATGAATTAAAACGTGAATTACGTTGTAATGAATGTAAACGATTAGCATGTCTGGGCAACTGCGCACCTGGCAATGAATATCGTCAATATAAACGTTACACTCCGTTTTCACCATTGCCGAGTACACGTGAACAAATTCGTAATAAACTTAATTTGCGTACACAACGCTCGACCACAGATTTACGTCCTTGCTCAGTGCAACACACGATACGAGAAACAAAATTTAAATTCGAACCATCGAACTTCAACCCGATTGTTGTTCTACCTTTGTACGACAATGAATCTCAAACTAAACGTCCATCAAAAAAATCAGCGCATCGATATCTACCAACTAAGTCACTTCGTTCACAACGACGAGAAACATTAGCGCTTCTTGCAACACCGAAAGTTTCAACTTGAATTCTTTTTCTATTAATAAATATACCTCTAAATATTTTAGAGAATCATCATTGCAAAGAAGGAAACAACAAAATACATATAACGATAAAGAATTCTATTCTGTAAGATTATCATACGAGTTAAACGGTTTCAAGCAATGCGAGCTAGCTACAGAATCTCTTCTACTTGTTTGCGTAGTGTTGCTGTTGTTTTTATTGTCTTATCTTTCTCCTCTTCTATTCTCATCCACCACTTGGGGTATATAGATTAGATCTCATATACAGATCTAATTGAGAGTAGAAACGCGATCGCCTTTGTTCCATTCTCCGACCATCTTGTAGAAAGTGTCTTGCGATAAGAACAACACTTTTCTTTTCCCTATCTAAGTTTCTCTTTGCCATTATGTCACTCATTGACAGATAGCTAATGAGTGTATATAGATATATCGAATGACGGCAATGTATTTGTAGTCAAAAGGTTGAGTGAATTATCATTGTGTACGTGCGAATATGAGTGACACAAATTAGTATGCAACTGCTAGAAAGAGAAAGAATATCATCTTCGTATACATATTGAAAGCACAACTGTTCAAAACGATGAATCTGATATTGATCAAGAAAGAATTCTTATATTCATATTAAGATGATAAACATGCAGATGTGCTCTAGTCTTTATTCTATTCATTTATCTTACGTTAGAATAACATTTATTATGCTTCTTTTCCGTCTTTAAAGGATATAGATTATTTGTCCCATTGATCTCACATCGAACTCTATGACGTGACAATAATTATAGGAGCAAACGAGCAACGTGTAATCGAATCCTTTTCTTTGCTGGTTGCTGTGCGTATTTGTCCATAGGAATAATAACAAGAGAAGTTAAATGCTGACAATACTAGGCACCTTTCATTTTCTTTTTTCTTGCTTCCTTCTATACGCTTTTATAGAAATAAATATGCATTTATGATTTGATAATCAGTATATATGTACTAGCTCAAAGATAAAGATTGATTTTCGAAAGATCGGATTGCACAAGCACCAGTGCCGCTAGAAAAATTGCAAACACCATACATTATTATGCACAGAAGTGATGGTAGTGTGTGCATTTAGCCTCAAGGCTGCAACCACCAGTGTCTTTTCTTTTACTGTGCAATGAGATAATAAGAATAAGACGAAGAAGAAAAAGAATTCACGATAGCATGAAGGATAAGGCAGACTGAAATATGCCTTTAAGAAGATCTGTAATCGATAGGATGGATAATGAGAGCAACACTTGCATGCTCTCTCTCTCTCTCTCTCTCTCGTGTTCTTCGCGTTGGCATTGCAATTGAGAGCTTAGCTCTTATCTGACAAAAGATGATTGTGTATAGAAGAAAATGTTTATCAGTCGCCACATTAAGTAAACACTATAGTTCGATCTTTTCTTTTTTTTTATGGAACACATATGTATAAAGATTTGACAGTACTTTCTCTTCTTTTTATTTTTGTCTTTGTGTGACGTGACAACTGTCAATTTAAGAAGAAAAAAACAAGAGCGAAAGTAACAGCTGTGATAGTACTCGCTTACTTAACCGCACTGAACATGGAATGTAATCAACGATGAATATGAAATATATAGACTGCTGCATATGATGGGCGAAAACAGTAACAATAATCAAACTTCATGTCTTTGCTAAGTCAAGTCAATTGACAACCGTACATATACAAATGGGATTAGAGCCTTGTCTGATTTTGAGGTAAGACAATGATGCCATGTCGATCGTCAAATGATGTGCTCTCTCTCTCTCTCTTTCGCTCTCTGCCTATCTAACGCTAGATTCTGTTGTAATACTTCTTTTTTCGCTTTCTTTCTCTCTTTCTCTCTCTCTCTCTCTCGTGGTCGAATGACAACAATCATCATCAGCGCTCTCTTTCTCTGTATGATATAAAAAGGCTACGAAAGAAACAACCGCTATGGTTATAGAAAGCACTGTACCAGGGCGTTTCTCTTCTTCACTTTCACTCGTCTGTGCAATCGTTTTGGCACACAGTTGACAACAACAACAGCCGCTGCCGTCATAATTCTCGAGTCAATGATAATAGGTAATTAGCTACTATTGTTTTCATACCATTATCCATGCCTCTTGCACCCTCTTACTGGCAGTATGGCTCTTTTTCTGCCTAATGTATACAGCAATGACGAGCACACAGAAGAAAGTAAGCTATTGTTTGTTCTTGTTTTATATTAAGATATGAAAATTTTCGAAATGAAAAATAAAACACATATTGTCTTTGCTTGTTCGTACAGATCCTATGATAAATACAAGTATGATTATTGTACTTTTAATTTTCGTATCTCATTATTATTCAAATTGAGTTGTTAATGAAACGGAAATAATAATTCTTTATTGTTTTTCATGTTGACTATTCGTCATTATTTTATTCATAAGTTGTGTTAATGGCATGTTTTTTAATATTATTTGTTGTTTTATATGTATCCGTAGCATGAATGATAACAGGTTTTTCCTTTCTATTTCCTATGTCCATCGTCATTATCATCATTGTCAAATATGATAACGGCAATAAAAATTCTCAATGAAAGTGATATTATCTAATACACAAATATAATAGTGTTCTTTTTTTTTTGATCTACTGCATTACTATATTAGATCGTTAAACTACAATGGTATAAGTAGTTAGTCGATTTTGTACTGATGGTGCACATATACGAATATGCATGTGCGCACGACTTAATGCGTATCAATAAGCTTAGAGCGAGAGAAGGACAAGCAAACAGACGCTCTGCAGATTATATTACAACAAATACTTTGAAAGAAAAAAGAAAGACGAGGATAAAAGATATTCGTAACAATAACAACACAGAAGTGCCGTTGTTTATGTTGATAGAAATGGTTTTGGTATAGTAAATGTAGCCTCGGCGAAATCGGACTCGATAATGATCAATATCTCGTATGTAAGTGTGTGCAGTATGTGCTCAAGCAAATATTATGATCTGTGACTGGTACTTTTTAAGATATATATATAAATGAATGAATATGCGGCGTGTGTTGATGCAATCACTTTTAGTTTTTAGTCACGTACTACACCGATTAACAATGAGAAGTAGTGAATAAAAGCTGAGAGGGGGACAGCAAGATATTTATTTATAAATATATATATATACATGTACACTTCTCACTTTCATAACAGCACAAGGGCAATGAAAGAGACGTATATGTTTATGTGCAGTTAATGAATAGGACGTGTGAAGACTATTAAAATTAACATGAACATATAAATTTTGTAATAGATTTCTTTTTTATTCCAGTTCTTTTGTTGCAATGTGAATAATCTACATTGAATGACGTATGCATCTATACGATTTATAAAGATATGAATTCGTGCATATCTTAGGATTATGATAAAAATCACAAATATAAACCTATGTGATTAAAGTTCTTTTAAGTATCATAGATTATGGAATGCCATCATTCGGTTTTCTTTTCTCTTGTTTTTTTTTGTTGTCGTCTTACGATTAATCTTCTGCGTGCTTATTGATAGACAATAAAGAACAAATTGTTTTATTTTCTAATCTCATATTAGATTAATTGACTAGTATCATCATTTTTCTATATCGATTTCTTGACATTCATATAGAATCGATATGAGATAAACGATAGTCTCTATCTGTCGATATATGCGCGTCCATCTTGTCCTTACTTGTCAACAATACACACCGTCGCGTATACAACATATATATGTTCTACTAATATTATCTTTCCAAAAAAAAAAAAGAAAAAGAAGAAAAATAATAGTTAGTCTGTGATGAAGACAAAGCGATGTCATCCTGTCGTTGTCCAATAAGATACATGGCTGATCATGATAGCATAGCCGAAATATTGAAAAGATAGATGATAATTCTATATATCCATCATGTACTTGTCTTTTATTAGTTGTAGAAAGGAGGAGATTTATATTCTCCGTACGTGTATATATATATATATATACTTGTGGCTGACCTTTGCATCATGTAACTTTGGAAAATCTGAATTCATCGTTTTCTTTTCTTTGTCGTCATGAAAGTATTAATATTAGTCATTTATGACGATTAATGTCTTGATCATGTTAACAGAATATTTAGCCTTCTACATATTGTTATTTCTGCAATAAATAAATGTAACACAGCAACATCAACAATATTTTACACTTATTGCTATTATACGCTCTTTTTGTTTGGCTTCGTATTGTATCGCCACACTGCACATTAAGGTTTCGCAATATTGAAAAAAAAAAGGTCAATAGACTTTTATTGCTTATAGAATAAATGCTAATTTATTTCTGATTTGAACTCATACTAAGACAGGTAAATGCTTCCTGCTTTATTTCTTTATGCATAGTATGTATTTGTCGATGATCGTATTCGTGCTGGATTTCCCTTTTGCCTATTCTTTTTTCGTCTTAATACGCGCGATTATGATTTTTTTGTTTGTCATAATTATTGAAACAAAAATATTCAGCAGTAATTAACCCATCAACATGTTTTTGTTTTCTATTTTCTTTGCTTTCTGGGCTCTTTTTCTTTTTTGCTTTCTTCTGTCCATTCGTTTTGTGTATTCTTTCAACCTTGTGTAAATGGGTGAAAGTAAATATATATATCAACGCGAGTTACAGCCAAATAAGCAAAGAAAAAAATTAGCACTTTGTTGTCTGAAGCAATAATTTTGACGGGTACCTTAAAAAAAGAAAAAGAAAAGAAAACGAATCAAGATACGACATCACATAAACCGAAGCATTTTATCCATAGTTAGTTTTTTTTTCTTTATTCGTTTGTAAATAAAGAAAAAAGAAATAATTGAAACTCATGTCTATAATCGTTTACTCATTCTCAATAATTTGTGCACGCGGCTATTTGCCTTGAAACGACGATGTATAATAAGTAGTTCCATTCATTCGCCGAATAAGGGACAATGCATCCATGCAACCTTCGGCATACCTACAAAATTGTACAATCGTACTTTTCTTGTTCTATTGTCATTGAAAATTTCCTTTTTCAAGCGAACTTGTACGATCACATTTGCTTATTCGTTCATAATTTTCTACAATTGATTTCTTAAGTTGATTCATAGTATTGCTCACCAATCGTTTTCGTTTCTTTTTTCTATTCTATTGTTCGCGCTCGTAATAGGTAAAATAACTATGATTCTAGAAGTGCACATCATATTATCGTTTTTGCGCTTTCTGTTCTATCCTTTCAACTAGAAGCCACATAAGCAAAAAATATTAATTATTAGGTGATGATAACAATCTGCGAAACAATGGATGTCTCTGTATATTATACTACGGACTATCTATCTTGTAGTCAATAGATAAAAAAAAATATCCTGTTAGACAAATGGTAACAGATAGAAGAAAACAAGAAGAAAAAAGCTTGTAAGTTCTCTGCCTCTTTATTTTTAACGTTCACATTCTTCAGGGAAAAGGAAGGTCTTAGAGTCAACGACAACAGATGCGTATAATGAATATTATACTGAAGAGTAGGTCAATTGTTGTTTAGTAACAAGTTGTTCAGCTATTGACATATTCTCATCCGAGTCTAAATCCTTGAAGCTGTCACGCATTAATACTTGTAGTTAACGAGAAAGAAGAAGGAAAAAAAGGCGAAATCAATAATATACAAATGATGATAGAGGTAAAGGCCGATTAAAATTGACTGCTATGTATAGATATATCATTAACGACGACGACGACGACGACGGCGACGATGATGATGTGATCTCATTTCTTTTTTCCTATTCCGGTTGTCTTTTTTTTAGTAGAAATTACTTTTTTTTTGTTTTCTGTCTCTTTATGACACCTGATGACATGAAAGATTTAATAATGCCATCGCTCGTCAAATCTTGGCGAATAGGGAATCGTTGTCTTCCCATTGTTTATGTTGTGTTAAGTCGGAAAAGAAGAAAAAAGAAACAAGAAGAATAAAATATCTTTTCTTTTTCACGTAAGAAACAATTCATGATGCATCTGTCAAGCGAATGAATGACTGTGTAAGTAATATGGTTTATTAATTTTCTAGTATGTATTATGTACAAAATCAGTTTGTATGCTCATGATGATGACGACGACGACGACGATGATGTATATTGTGTTGAGAGTATATGTAGATAGATACAATGCGACGCAATTGAATATACATGATGGTGTGAAGTCGAGCGTAAAAAAGGAAGAAAGAAAGAGAAGAAGAAGAAGAAGAAGAGTGTATTGTGTCAGTAGAGGTAGAGTACAAGTCTACCGTGCCTTTGGCGCATTGCACGCTCGGTATATACTCCGAACAATAGATTTCTAATGGAAAAGAAAGACGAGGTAGAGAGAGAGAAAAGAAGAAAGAACGACTACTCACACACACACACATATACACATAATCACAGTACCAAGGTGTATCCACCATCGCATTAGCATGCATAACTACTATTGATGGTAATAATTTTTCTTTGTGTATTCTATTGACGTTCGATTCGTAAAGCAGAGAAAACAAAAATTATAAGGCATAAGGAATAGAAGGAAAAATTGACGCAAAGTTATTTCTCAACACCAATCACAAATGAATAGTCTTACATACATTTATTCATTTTATTAAGCAAGAGGCAAATACAAAAGACATTGTATAATAGGGTAAGTAAGAATAGTCTTGTCAATAGATTGAGAAATTTATGCAACTATAATAGTATGTTTGTAATTGTTACTTATGCTTAACTCTCCTTTTTTTTCTTGCTTGTAAATGCGTATGTATGAACATATTATTAGTTTCAGATAGAAGAAATAAAGTTCATCAGTCATAAGCGCACGGGGCTGAGGCGACAGTTACATAGAACTATTAATAGTACTAAAAACAATAGGGCATGTTTGTGTTTGTGTGTGTGTGTGTGTGTGTGACAATATCAATTATGTAAACGAAGCTAAAATCCGGGTATGGTGTAAGAAGAAAAAAGAGTGTCATACACACGGCAAGAATCTTCGATTTAACAGAGCAAAAAAAAATCTGATAGTTCCTATCTGTCTTGGACGATTTCCACACTCCATTCAGTTCTCATTCTTCATGCTTGTCATATTCCCCGATTGACAAACAGGTAATGACAAGGGAAAAAAAAGAAGCTTCTCTTCATCAAGTATCAAAAGATACGATATATTCATCCTAACATATATGCATAATTTATCGTGTATGGTCGTTTGTTCTCTTTTTTTCTTTTGCATACGTCGACATTTAATTGCAACAAGTTTATTATTATTATTATTATTATTTCTAGTGTTTCTTTTTTGTCCTTTGGCGAGCACTGTTGTTTGACGCAAGGTTTCACTTCTCATGTAAATAATCAAAACGCATTGTCGATACTGTATATGTATATGAATAGCAAACGAAGTATTAAAATGGATAGAATGTTATTCTTGCACTATATTGCTTGCTTTACAACGTAATATGTATATTTAATAAAAGTGTGCATTAGAAGTGTGAAAAATTTCTTCCTCTCTCTCTCTCCCTCTCTCTCTCTCTCTCTATGCTTGTGTTTCATTACTCGCTTCATTAGATTTCTTTCATATGATCGGCCTCATATAGTGTAGCAAGAAGATCAGTATAATAGTCCTAAATCGACTTTTTTTTTACTTCTATCAAATGTATGGTGGACATATGTAATTAAGAAAAAACGAGAAAGAGAGATGAGATTGAAATCGTTTAACAAACATGCAAGGACAACTATGAAGGAGTATATGTCGTACACGTTCGGTTACAACGCGGATGATGATAATGATGATTCAATTTTATATATTGAATATAGATATATGATCGGTTCATTTTTCACCTCTGATTATTGTTCCTGAACGTTTTTCTCACATGTCCCATTCGCATACATACGTATCAACGTTTTATTATGTTTTCAGTCGTCACCTGCTGATCTTGCTTAGTATTATAATATGAAGTGCAATGCCATTTTTTCTTCTCCTCTTCGTTTTATTTCTTTTTGTATGAATTAAAAGCGAACACACACACAAGCCCCTTTCTCTTTCTTCGTTTTTTTTATATTCATAAAAGTGGTTCTCACATATAATAAATTATTCGTCCGAACAACCGAACAAATCTAATGATATCAATTGAGAAAAAAAAGAAAGAAATGAGAAGTATAGTTAGACTTTTATTCGATATAAACCACGTATCTGTTTATCGTTGACTTCGCCTACTCCTGATGGGTTATTGTTGTAGCTGATGAAGACCAAGATGACACTTGAACGAGTCGAGTAACATTGAAATAAGAAGCTTTTCTTGCTTCTTACTTTTATATCTCGTTTAGCATTTTGGTATTAATTTCTTCTTCTTATCTTTATCGTATAATGTGTAACCAAGAGAAAATAATTATATATGAGTGGAACAATGCTAGCAGAAGCTTGCCTTTTCCTATTTTGATATCAGCAAGATCGGCAACATTTTGGTTAAAGGAACCTGTCATCAAATAAATTTCTTCTTCTATATGCTTCTGTTTTTGTATTCATTTTGGCTTATATCTACCAGCATCGTTTTCCATTCTAGATTTAAAATAATGTCAGTAAAGCGAAAGCATGACTTTGATCATCTTGAATCCTCTTCAATATCATGTCCTGAAGACGATTTAATGACAACGAAATATATCAAGACCGAGGAATTTTTTAATCATAATTCTCCATCAACTGATGCACGTATGTAATCATTTATTTTCTTCTTCTTGTTCAAGTTTGAGGCAAAAAGAAAAGATTTATTCTAATAGATGAATCAAATGAAAACCATTCAACATCTCCGGCAGCTTTATTTAATGAGTCTCATTCAAAAGATATTAAATTAACGCAACAACGAAATCGCCGTAAAAATCCAACTCAATCGAAACTACCACAAAATCCTTCAACAGTCTCATCGTCATCCTCCTCATCATCAGGAACAAACGTTCGAACGATTCTTAATCTAATTGATTCATTAGTTGATGAAAAACAATTTGATAATAGTGATGAGAATATCCTATCGACTATTGATTGTCTTATTAGTAGTTTAAAACATATGCGTGAAAAAATCAAAACAATCAATCATGATGATACACATCCATTGAATTTATCTAAACCTAAAGTTCAACAACATGTTCATGATGATGTCAATGCAACAGTAACGCCATCGAATTTTCCATTAGCATCTGCGCTTTTTTCTTCTCAACCATTTTTGTCACCATTTTCTGGTAAAAAAATTTCAATGAGAAAATTTTTTAATCTTAACTCTTCTCTCTCTCTCTCTTTCTAGTTGCTAATATGACACATTTTCAAAATTATTTAAAATTATCGGCTGCCTCCGTACTGAACGATTCCATTGTATGTACCTTTGATATCGATTTTTCGTCTTTAGAATTTCGTTTTTGTTTTTAGAATTTAAAAAATGGAGAAAATAACAATTTAAAAGGCTCATTACCATCACCATTTCTTGCTGGTAATAAATTAAATAAATATTTATTTAAATTGAATCATCTAAATTTTAATCATTATTTTCTACTAGGCTTCAATATGTTTCCTTTTACAACGGCATCAGGTCATCTGCCTCATCATCAATCAAATGCAAAAACAACATCGAACGATGCAAATCATAATAACAATCATCATCATCATCATCGTCGTGACTCGTCCATTGACAAAAGCTCATCATTAGGTAAATCAAAATAGTTTTTCTATTGTTATCTATCAATCTTACGATAAAACAAAGAAAGCGAAAAACGTGATTTGCCAAATCAAATAACTTTTTGTTTTTTGATTGATTATCGTTATTATGACGAAAACAAAGACACAATGAAACTAGTCGATTAAAAGCATTCATATTGAATGATAGATAGAAAAACAAAGTATGTATCTTTTCTACTTTGTGCATAATGATAAACAACAAATCATTATTTTACTATTATAATAATATTCGATCTGTTCTGAGCTAACGAAAAACAAAACGCTCTAAACTGAAAAAATAAACAGTCTATTTAAATATGAACTTCTTTGTAGTTCATCAAATCTCAACCAATCGCAAAGAACGAACCCATTCAATACCGCCAACTAATCAGTCCATTTCAGCTTCGAACCTTGGAAATAATGACATAGCATCATCAAATGATCATATAAAACGTCCTATGAATGCATTTATGGTTTGGGCGCGTGAAGAGCGACGAAAAATTTTGAAAGCATGTCCGGATATGCATAATTCAAGTATTAGCAAAATTTTAGGCACTCGCTGGAAAGCCATGAGCAATGAAGAAAAACAGCCTTACTATGAAGAACAATCGCGTTTAAGTAAAGTTCATATGGAGAAATATCCAGACTATCGATATCGGCCTAGGCCGAAACGAACATGTATGATCGATGGAAAGAAAATCCGTTGGTATGTATTGTTGTGTTTATCATTTTTATCGAAAAACTGTTCTTTCTTTCTATCAAGGTCGGAGTATAAACAAATATTAAAACAACGAAAAGTTGGCCAATTCGATGAACAATATTCACCTGATGAAAGTCATTACTTAAGTAAATATTGTTTTCTTCTTTTGGAATTTCTTCTTTTTTTTTTTTTTCGATTCGCTCTAGATAATGATGAATGTAGCTCAGATGGTAGTAGTGCTTCACAGAAAGAACTTATTTTTACTGATTGATTTATGTGATTTATATTCGCGACAGAGATGGTGCTTCACAACAGTATTCTCTCATGCCCAGCCAGGTGTGTTTGACAGTTCTTTTATACAAACAACAAATACAGTGAATCTCATTGGATGTTCAACAGCCTTGTTTCTTGTTCAATGTAAATTAGTTTTTTGTATTTGTGCGCATGGTATTAATCCCGGTGCACAATATATCGTTTTTGTTTTTCTTCTTTTTTTCTTCTTCTGTGTTTTATGTTCATTATTCATATTATATTCTTTTTATGTTTATTATTCTTACATTGTGTTTTCTTTTCTTTACATATAAAACAGTTTTTGACATTCTAATGAAACATAAAAGATAAGATTTGAATTAATAGGCTGGAAAACATGGGAAACTTTAAAATATTGCAGCAATAAAGATGTTATAATGGTTTTCGACTATTATGAAATCAAGTAGAAAATAGCTAATAGACATATTCGGAAAAATTCAACATCAATTTTGTAAAAACAACAAAACGTTTTGATAGTGTAAATGAATCACCGTGCATTGCAATGAAAAAAAAAGAAAGCTTCCAATTTAATAAATCCCTTTTAAGTCGAGGGTGTGTGAATTTTAAAGGTCTCAATCAATTTGTATTGCCAGTTTACTGTTGGAGAGATGGCTTAGGGCACTTTTTAAACGGCTGTGATATTTCCTCTCGAGAAGAAAAGAATATTCTGTTAAGAAAATGAGAACAGTTAATTGTAAAATTTTCCGATGCTTTCAATTATTACTGACTTCAAGCGAAAATATCGAATTCATGTGAGTGTTATAAAAGTTATGGTAATACAAAAATGATGAGACTAAAGATATTCACTACAAATCACTTTTCTATATGAAACAGAAAGCTGTCGTTTGTAGGTATTGGCTAGAAAAACTATTCCGGTGAGATGCATTGACATATTTCGTAAAACATCTATTTTAATACCTTTGATAAACTAAATCAAATTGCAGACATTGCCGAGCGAACAACTTGGATTTGTTGTGTGCGGTGTCTATTTGATTAATATAAGTTACAATGTTTGACTTTTATTCAGATAGCTTTAGCTCATAGTTCATGTCCTCGGTTTTGAAGGTATAAGACCTCGATTTGTCGAAGACGGCAGCGTATGAGTATGAAACAAGAGGATGCAAAATGACGATTTAATCAATATTATTATAGAGTTAATAGTTCTATTGAAACAGAGTTACACTTTTTAATAGAATAAATAGTGTAGAATTACATATTACAGTGCAGAAAAATATTGAAATCTTCAATATGGTATACCACACTGAGTTGTTCTTTGTTGGATAGCACTTGCGCATTTTAGCTGTTGTTGATCTTACGCTGCAGGGGCTACTATTCGGATTATGCTTTGACATGCATTTTGAATGTCGGGCATAATATGGCACTATATACGTAAATGTTCTGACGAAAGAAGGATTTTAAAAGATTTTTCTATTTCTGTTTTTGATTTATTTCGATCGATCTTTTATTTATAATGAACGAGATGTTTGCTGCATATCTAATATCATGTCGTATTGGTCAGTATCTTTGAGAAGAAATAAGAAATAGTTAAGCTGATAGAGTTCATCATCTCTTCTTGTAATATCGCAATCTAGGCACAGTTTTTATAGTCGCTTTCGTTTTTCTTAGTTTTGATAAATCAACACCACGATCCTAACGACGAATTATATTGTGACAGTTGCATGTCGCTTGATTTTAGTTTAGATAATTTTGAAGCATGTTTTGAAAAAAAGTAAGTCACACAATTGTTGATTTGTACGATATGAAATATGAAGCTATCGTAAGTCTTGCATGATCGTAAGTTGCCACAAGAATTTTATAGTACCATCTTAGCTACTACTACAAGATATGCTGAGGTATGCAGCTTGAAGGTCAGTGCGCGAGATCATACAGACATGTAAACAGGTGTCATACAAACGTTCGTGATCGTTAAGTAACCATATCGAGTCGTCTAATACGAGCTCTACTTAAAGTTGTTGAGATTTGTGTACCTTTATTCTTCGAACATGAGACATTTTTTTTTGGTTCATGTGGAACCAAGATAATCCTCTCATTGAAATGTAGCTCTATTAAAAACAGTATGGCATATCAACTCAAAGGTTAAGTGTTATTTTTCGTTATTTTATTAAATTTTGAAACGAGAGAAGGGAAACATTTTTGAAATATACTACTTTTCACATATTGACTTAGGATTCTTTTCCATCACCAAAATAAAAAAAAATTCTTGATTAATAGGAAAATATTTTCAATCATGCAATTTTCGCAACCATCTCTCGACTAAGTAAATCAGCTTGCCGTATCGGTTCGCAATTACGATACTGAGTTACAGACTTGAATATATCGCACGCTGTTTTCAATGTTATTTTATGCCCAGCACTAATATAAACCGCATTTTTCACAAAACCAGTTACATTATAAGCTAAGCCGAGGACAGATCCCCTATCACCAGTGACTTCAATATATTGATCTTCTCCGGGTGCTTTTTCGGTTAATAGTTCTTCTAAATGTTCTCGAGTGACCCCATCACAATGGAGAACATTTTTTGATACACCAAAACACGGAATTCCACTTAAAACACCAAAATGTGAGGCAATACCAGCCCGACGCGGATGCCAAACACCGTTTCCATCCATTAAAATAACTTGTGGTGTCAAATGAGGGCAATGTTCTTGCTGAATGTCTAGCATTTTCATAAAGACTGGAGCTTCACGAAATGCTAAATAACCAGCTTTGTAGGGAATTTTCATATTGCAATTCACACTAATTTTTGCTACAATTTCCAATGTTTCATAATCAAAAATAACCATGGATGCGACAGCTTTGTCATTGGTTTTAACAAAGCTAATATCTAAACCAGCGATATATTTCAGAGGTTGTGCGATTTGATCAACATCAGTGATGGTTGATGAAGCAATATTCTCTTGTTCTCTAAAATGTTTGCAAAAGAAAAAGATTATCTCGCTGTTTAACTGTTAGCTACATGTTTTTCTAGCGGAAATTTTTGTAGCTATTGTGAAGTAATGAAAATAAAAACTCTATCATTATATGATATCCTATCAGTGCTGTAAGTTCTTTTTAAAGTGTTTTTGAGGAAAATTAAAATAAATTCCCTTGGTCATTAAATTATGATCGCCGTAACCTAATGATTAGTCTAATTTGTCACATTCATATATTCAGAGTATAGAAATAAATGAAGACGTGAACTTTCTCAATGACAAAAACGAATCGGCTGTAAAAATAAGCATCTATGGCATAACACTTTAGAAATCAACTTTTCGGGACGTTGAGATTATTCTAAATCTTTAAATACGAATGAACTATTTATGTTAGTCTGATAGATTCCCGAAATATAAAGCCGCAATGTATTCGTAGTATGAAAAAATCTTGCTAGCGTTGGATAAAAAACGAATACATACTGAGTCCACGCAGACAAAAGATCTTTCACATCCATATTATAGCCAAATTCAATAAAATCGCTTATTTCAATATTCAAGCATGTTTGACTTTTAGTGCTATTCGAACCTTGCTTTGAATTAATGTAAAGTTGTTGAACACGTTTTCTTATAACATTAAAATCAATATTACTCGTGTCGAATTGAATCACATGTGGAGTTTTTAATTTCGATGGTTCAAATAAAATTTCATTTTTATCTTCATCATATTCCATTCCGCTAGCAATCAATTCTGCTTTAGTTTTATATTGATACGAACGCGATAGCCTTTCGTCGTCGAGTTTTGCCATATTTTTTGTTGTTCTACGAAATATTAAGTAATGTTCAATTGTTAAAATAACACAAGGGAAAATATGATCGCCGTAAATATTTCCTTTTCTTCCTGCAGTTCGACCTATATGAATCATGCAATCCAAAATCATGTAGTCATTGATTGATTCATCATGAGGGTATTTATCTTCAAGTATTTCGGCTACTGTGCTATGTAAAAGGCAATGCGCACTTGATGAATTGGGAACTGCATTGCCATAGTGATCGTGTAATTTTCTATCGAGGCTTTGTTTTATCTGATTCATCACTGTTGTTATGTTAATACGTTTATTTTCAATATCTTTTGTCCATAATGGTTCAGCATTGAAAAATAATTTACTTGGACAAGAAAATCGGCCAAGATTAATTGCATAGCCAGGAAAACTCGACATAAGTAAAGCATGATAATGACCAAACACATTTTCGTTGGCCATTTTTTCGAATTTATACCATTCTATTTGCATATTGTCACGTAGCGGTTGATGTTTCAACGCAAAATCGGCGTATAATTTCATAGGTCGATCATGCATAATGACAGTTGTTAAGATATACAGAATAAACGAAACGGTCTCCTTTGGAAGTATTGTTAAATGATCTACACCCATATTATCAGCAATTTGATCAATAGATTTCATACTAGTATCGTAAGATTCACCTAGAAATTTTTTTAACTTTGAGTTACTAATTTCGATTGCTCTCAATGAATTTTGCAGAGGAATTCCGCATAATGTATCAAAAAGTATATCATATAAATCTTGTTTAGCAACGCATAAATGTTCAGGACCAAACTTTGTTTTAGAACATTGCTTTTCAATACACATAAGAGTAAAACGTTTTCTTAAAAGTGTTTGAATCGTTTCTTTATCAAGCTGATGAAATAGATAATTGAAACGTAAAATTCTACAAACAGAATTAAACGGTTGTCGAAATAATTTATCTTCTTGTTTGATTATCTCTTTTAAAGCCAGAATAAACTCCATTCGTGTTCCTTCTTCAGAAAATGAATCCGTCGTAGAAATATTTTCCATGATTTGTTTAATCAAATAATCTTTTACGTTCTCATTAAGCCAACTGGATCGGTTATCATCAATCATTGCTAAGAGTAGCATTTGAACGTGATGAAGAATTTTATTTCCTGTTAAAATTCGATACAGTGAAGTATTTATCAATGATCGATTTGATTTGTTCGACCAGTTTAATGGAATAAAACCAGCACATGGCTCTCGGTAGAGCGTTATCAATTGATTTGCATTATTCATTGCCACATTGATGTAAGATTTAGCACAAAAACCACAAACTGGATTTGAAACAATACAATTCTTTAGCTTTTCATTACCTTCGAGTGGAAAATTAATAATAAAATCATTTGTCGTACAATCGAGATCACTGGGAGCATTTAACCAAAGTACAAAGGGCCCTTGTTCCATACAAATAGCACATTCAAATAACGGAACGTTGCTATGATCTAAAATATTGATTGCATCAGAGTATTCATCAGCATTTGTTGTTGATATCTTTGCGCGGTTAGCACGATTTGAAGCAAACGTAAAATCATTGATTGAATAAGAACCTTTTTCTTGCTCGTGTATTAAATTTTGTATGTTACTCCAAAATTGACGAGTTGTGTGAAGATGTAATGACATGTATTGAAGATATTGAATTTCTTCAATTTTAGCTTGATCGGATATTTCATAAAGTTGTTGACGAAGTTGATTCAATTCAGTTGAATTGGAATTTTCATTTAATTTCAATTGGACAATTTTTGAAACAATTTCATCACGTTGTTTTAAATATATAAAATCGAACTTTGATCGTATTCCTTCTTTATCGATTTTAATAGATTCATTTTTCATATGAGCAACAAAAGTTCGGAAATCATGTAGTTTATTACCAATTTTTGCGTACTGAATTAATGTCTTCCAATCATCTTCAGTTAGAGTTAATCTTAAATCAAGATCTTTTACGGCTAAAAATTTATTAAAATCAATAGCAACAATTTCTTGCTCATTTTCACGTAGTGCGATGTGACCATCGGGAAGTTTTACATTGTCATGAATTTTTGTACCATGAAATAAATCTTTCATATCTAATGTATTTAATTTTTCATAATCCGTTAAAATCTCGGACGATTTATAATGTTCGCTAATAGGACCTTTTGATGAAAGAACATAAAATACTTCACCATCATAATAGAGACATAGAACGTTCGCTGCCATCATTAATGGCGCAACAACGGAAACGTTGATTTGTGACGGTGTTGGCAATTTATTATGAACCATTATACAAATAACTAATGCTTTGTTTAGATTCTCGTTTGCGTGTGTTTGAAACTAAATTTATAAAATCGTTCAGTTTTTAGAATATTTTAAATCGAAATTAATGTCTTTAATAAACTGAATAATATGTTGTAAACAGAATGGCGTATAAACATAATTAAAAAACAATTTATCTTGATACTTCGAAGTAGGGTTACGGTATTTTTTATGACAAATATTGTCAAAGGTGCACCATTTCCATGATAATAAACAAAGAACTTGCGTTTTTTAGAATATTCGGAGGTGTTTTTCATCTGTATAGAGCGCGAAGCCTAGAGTCACAAGTATAGGCGTGCAAAACCAATTCCTACTACTGTAAAGAGGCAATAACCGAGGTCCCTGTAGTGCGTAGTGCAGCTGAATTACACGTTCAGTAGGTGAGAAGTACTATGAAGTAGACCCGAGTTACCGCTTTCGAAAAGAAATTTAAAAAAAGAGCCTTGAAGTAGGATCTTAAATGGGAGACGAAAGAAGTCTGCAACATATATTTTCTAAACAGGGACAGATCATAGAATAACTAGAATTGCTGTAATCAAAACCTAAACCTACATAAATGAGGTCCTGCACATCTCTAGTCATAAGTGATTTTACAACTGGAACACTTTCCATGTAAGCCAAATATTATCTACATGCAGAGAAATATCATATTTTCGAATGTTGCCAATGTAGAACGAATTTGGATCACAAACTGTCATCTGTGCTTTGTATTCATCGATTACAAAGTACAAGCAATCTAACAGTTTCATTATAACTCCATCATATTTTATGGTAGACTATTCATCAGAGTTCTGAAGAATCTTCGATTAAACCACATTGCAAAACGATGCAGAAGTCGAATTACCCATTTGAAATTTTGAGGACTATTAGAAAAATTTTACAACATGAACAGATGAAATCATATGGCAATGTGCCTGTTGCAAGTATATGATAATAGTTTTAAGCTATTGATAATAAACGTTACACATATATTAGTCTAGGAGTTTGATCAGAAAAATTGCAGGTCTCACTGTGGTATTGAAACTTTAAACCGCGCAGTGTGACTACTGTATTTACCTGTGTCACGCTTGCGTTATCAATTTCTCCGTCAGTAACAAAAACGATAACATCCGATTGATAAAATGCATTTTTTGTTGCTCCATTTTGAAATATAGTTATTGGATATGTACCACCTTCTGATTTTGCTAATGCTACATTTGTACATAGTTCAGCAGATGAATTCCAAAGAACTATATGATCAAATCGCGTAGCTTGACAAATACTTAATTCAGCTTGTAAAACAGTTTTTCCTATTGAAGTCAATTGTGAACATGTTGAACCCGAATTATCAATAAATATACCACTAGTAAAGTCTAAACAATGAATTTCGTTAACATGACACTTCTCGATGCATTCAGAAATGTGTCTTACGACAGTGAATATTAAGCTCGAAGAAATAAGAATAAATCAAATCTTTCAAAAAAAAAGCAAAATACCTTTTACTAGTTTTAACTTTATATCCGTTTTAGGAACAGTAACCAAACACGCCATGGCCATTGTTTTATTTTCTACAGCAAACATAAAAAACCAATAACTTTTATATAGACCAGAAAATTTCATCATCGACAGAAAGTTAAAAACTGATGAAAGAAAGAGAAATAAAAAAAACCTTTCGAATAAATCGAACGATCTTGAACCATGAAAAACAAGGATCATCCAAAATATTTTAGACATTATGTACAAGTTTATATATAGTATGGCTTCAGCTAAATGCTGACGTAATTACATTGCCAAGAATATTGCATCATATCAGTTTATTCAAATTAAAAATTCTTCCTTTTGTATAAATGTAATTTAATGCAAAAATCTTGCATATTGATGATCTTGTTCACAACAAAGGTCAAAATACTATTTCGAGATCAGATTAAATCGTTTCTTTTATTTTCTGTTATTGCTTTTTTTATACGTACTACTGCACACGATAAAATAAAGCCTCTATAATTATTATCGTACTCCGTTCAATAAATTCCGTATTAGTAATAAACAAATTAAATACAAGGTACTTTAAGTACTGAAGAATAAAAATCATCTTGAAGAATTCCACTCTCTATCCTGGTTGCAGATATCTACGCATTTTGATCGATTTTCTTTAAATGCTTCTTGTAGGAAACAGAACGATCGTCGATTGTTTCGATGGCATTTATCTGATTTCAATCGTCAATATTATTTTATCAATGAAAACAATATCGATTAAGATCTTTAATTGTATTGCAATTGGAAAAATGTTATCTTCATGAATTGGTCGATGAAGTCAAGATTTCTTACAACCAACGGCAAGAAGAAAAGAAGTCAATTTTGACAATCCTTACATATTGCAAAGATTGTTAACAAATTTCTATAATTAAAACGTAAATGAATATTGCCATTGGAAAAATATGTTACAACACAGAAAAAACCTTGTTTTTCAATAAATCATTCACATTAGTTGAAAATATTTCAGACATATTTTTTTATAAAATATTCAGTAAGAAATGTGATTGATTACATTCAAAAATAAGGAATAATCAATGAGAAATATTTAGAGTAATCTTCTAGGGCAATTGAATAAAGGATTTTGCAACATCTTAACATATCCGTGCTTTTTAATTAAGAATCAAGTCGACAGGCAAATGTCAGCAATGTTTTGTGGCCGGTACTCGTGCTTCAGTGTAGATATCTATAATGTTGACAATTATCGTCACAGCAGGCCAATGAGTCGATCAAAACACGACTGGCAAATCTTGAAATATTACCAACAATTGCGTCTGCTTGCAAGGAACTGTCATATTCGCCCTTATCTTTGCTTTTATTATTTCCGATGACAAACTTTTGTTAAAATCATGCAAACTTCTACGAACTAATCCATTCGAATCTAATTGAATTCCTACTATTAGTTCTCGATTATAATGAATAGGTAAATAAAAAAATAGTTTGCTAAGAGACACTGATGGATTTCTAATTTTACTACTTCAACTACAAGACTGTCACATATAATATGTTTGAAGGAATGAACGAAATAATTTTAAAAAACTGTTTACAAAAGATGTCGAAAAAATTTTAAATAACTTTTAAGTATAGAATATCTCATAGTAAAAAATTTGTTTTCAAGTGTTAACATTAACACCCTTGTAACATTCAGCAAACATTCCTCTATTGACAAGAAGGCGTTCGCAGGATAAAATGTCTTTTGATGAGGCAAACCTTTAACCAACGCTCACTGGCAAATCCACTAGGAGAAGTAGGACAACGAACTTTTTATTATCGTTTTGATAACACACAGCGAGTGTTTCTTTTTTCAACACCAATATCGATTTGTGTGAAGTTGGCTCAGTTCAAAAAAATATTAGCAATTTATTTCAAAAAGAAAATTATTTACAGAATCTCGATAACATCAGTTTTTATTTAAATTTCGTCTCTCGAAATAAGAAGTTTTCTATTTGATTACCTGAATAAAAAACGGATTTGTGCTGCACTAGTAATATTTACAAGAACGAAAAAAAAGATTATAATGCACTGAATAAATCAAATGGAAAGAGAACAAATATTTAAACTTGCAACACTCGAATCCAGGGGGTAAAATTCAACTGACTAGTAAGACTTCATCAGCTATGAAAGATTAAGAAACTCATGTTCGACATGTGTCGCCCTCTATGAAAAAATAACTCAAAAATCTGCATGAAATTATATATATATAATTTAATTGAAAAGGGTAAATTTTATAAAAACGATGCCATGTGAAATCAATTTTTTTCTCGCACTAATCGATCTGTTACCATGACACTTCATTGAAAGAATCAATATTATGAGATTAAATAGTAATAACTCTCGAGAACATCATATCATATCATATCAAAGAAGTTAAGTATGAGCAACGAACTAAAATATGTTCTTCTACCAAGAATTGAAGATCGTCGACGAACACCTAAATTTCAGCCATGGTATTTGTTTTTTATTTTATTTTATCTAATAATCAAAATTTGTATTTATCCTATTTTGATATCAAATCTGTACAGGCCTAGAAATAATTCAAAGTGAGAGGAATTATTCGATTAGCTGCTATTCATGCTTTCTCTTTGCTATTCTGTAATTATAACGATCAAAATGAAAAATATTTGAGATCTTTATCTAGGTATCGAGAACGCCTTAGAATGAAATATCCATGTAATATGGACACAAAAAATTGGAAGTTTGTCAAAGATGGTTTAGACGATTTTCGTGATGGTTTACCACCTCCACATGATGATATTATGTTACAAGTAAGTTTTCGTTTACTTTTTATCTATATCGATCCCATCTTTTATTTTTTTGATAGCCGGAAAAAGGACCAGGTCCCGTTGTACTCTCTCAAAATCGTCAAGTGAAAGCAAGCGTACGAGACATTCGAAGTAGTCTTACCGATCATCAAATATATCTTAGTCGTGAACTACCAACTGCTGAAAAACGTCGTCAATTAATAGATAGTTATATATCAGCTTTACTCGATCATCCTTTGGCTTTATTTCCACATTTCAATGAGACATTACCACCGGATGTAAGACAAACAAACTTGTCCGCTAAAAAAGAAAATGATTATTTACTTAGCTTTATGGAAAACTAACAAGACTGTTTGAAGCTGAATTGTTACGTGAAACTAATAGTGAACAGGATTTATTAGCCGATGAATGTCCAGAAATTTTAACAGCACGGTCGGATTTTGCTGTACTTCACGAAGAAGCGAATAATGGTGAAAGAAGTGTCAGTAGTGGTTCAAATGAATCCGATAATCAATCACAATCAGAAAAAACGGGAAGTAAACAAAGTTCGACACGACTAGGAAGAAGTACAATAGTATTCGATGAATCAGGAAACCCAATTGATTCTGGCGAACTTGAAAGAAAACAGAAAAATCCTTATCGATGGTTTATTGAACAACAACAAAAGAAACAAAAAGCTAAAGGACCAACAAAGGAAGAAGAAGCAACTTCGGCTATGGTAAGTTTCTCGGGAAAATGGGTCGTCTATTAATCAGTCATATGGATCGGTAGAAAGATTATATACTTATAGCGTCTCTTTATTGCTCTTCTGAAGGATTAGATAAAACAAGTATGACTTATAATAGGTTATAATATCTCAATTGCCATTAGTAAAAGCAGATCTATTGTGTTTTATATTTTAATCGCACAGAAATTTTATGCTGAGAGACTTTTTCTTTCATTAAAGGAAGCTCATCTGCGAAGTGCTTCGGAAGATTTTTGTAATTGGTTATATGCCTTTGGTGATGGAACAAATCTTGATGTCGATCCATCTGTTGTTCGAAATTTATTTTCGACTGCTTATGATACAAAACCACCGTTAAGCGTACCAATTAAAGTAGTCGAAATGACCAGAGTAGGTGTGATTCTAATTTTTTTCTTTGATTTAAACATTACGCATATTCATTTAGATTCCACCGGAACTACGAGAAGGTGCACAAGAATCAATGATGCCGACGACACGACATAGGAAAACAACATTTCCTGAATTGGTATTTTATTTTTAAAAATCAAATCTCTGCTTGTAATTGATTTCTGAGGCATAGATATTAACTATGAGCATGATGATTTAAGTTACGAAAATATGGATCGATTGCATTTTTGTGATTATTTAATCGTTTGGTTTTCTCAAGGATATGCATAATGAAATTGATAGACCGTTCGTAAATGAAAGACGACAAACCTGTCATATTCTTCAGATTGAATAAAATGAATCTGACAGTTATCTCTTAAAAAACTAATCGTACACAAGGACGATTCTTTTATTTATTCTTGTTTCGAGGGTCATTTATTTTGCCTTCTTATCGCGAGTACATAACTTCAAATGATTAAAATTTCATTGCTTAATGAAAAAGATTGTCAGAGTCTGTTATGGATCGGCTATGATTTGTTCGTTTCCATTAAAACACAAAAAAAAGAGAAGAATAAACAATTCATTTTTCGAATTGATGTAACATGGTTGGGAATAAGTGCTCTCTGTTCTTCCGTAGGTAAATAATTTCAAGGTCCATTCAATGTGTTACTAAGTATTTCAATTCGTTGTTTGATTTGAATTTAATAATAGAAGAAAAGTTTACTTTACATACAAATTCGAAGCACTTTAATTTCTTTTTTATTGAACAAAAATGTAAACCGAACTCGACTCTTTAAGCGTGTATGCACAAGAAATCATTTACATGATTCATTCTAGTACGATATTCGATACAAATTTTACAAGAACAGATACGACGGTAGTTTTTCATAGAAAAAAAAATATATATACAAAAATTTTCTTAGTAACCTAAATCAAGTGACTTTATTTTATTTTTAGCAAGTCAGCTCGAGTCTGCCAAGGTCGAAACGATTTTCTTCACAGCCTAGTCTTCGAGAATCGCAAGCAAGAAATAGTCGATATGGCGCATGGTATCTACCTAAAAATCTGTGGCAACATTCTTTAAAAACTGATGAACTGCAAGATCCAAAAGTACTTCAAGCTGAACGTGAAGATCCATTAAGAAAACGAGAAGAACAAATGGTAAAACATCTTGCTACAGTGAATATTTAACAAGAAAAATTCCTATTTAGAATTCTCGTTTGGCACCATTACACGGCATTGACGCTTTCAAAGAATATTTGGTTGAAAAAAATGTTCGCCGTTTACCAAAAGTAGTATCGAATCGATAGAGATGAATAAAAAGAACTTTTTTTTCTCTATTTTATAGTTGATAATTGATGTTGAACAATATCGTCTCGATAATCCACGTGACGTAGCCAATACAAGCAGTGAACTTCAACCAAAGAAAACATAATATGACTGAATAGATTTTTTTTTCTCTATTTTTTTTTCTTGTCTTTTGAAATCAAGTGTTTTTGACGGTGATTTTGAAATGATTTATGCAAATACATATATATTTTCTTTAGATTTTTCATAATGGAATATAGAACTGATTCTTATTCTGGTTTTAATGATTATAATCCTTTATTAGATACAGACGTGAGTTAAATTATACAATAGGAAATCAGACTTTGTATTGTCGCTACTATCTAAGGATTTGAAACATGACACTAATTTACAACAAGCAGTTCTAAAAACTAGTCATGGCCGACGAGCTCCAACAGTAATTTATCGTTCTATTTATTGTAGCAATAATTAAAAAAGAATTTTCTTTTTAGTCTACTCAAAAGGTACACAAATTGTTTTGAAGTTCCGATAGATTGATCGAGTTTTATTTCAGACAGGAATGTTTTCTAAATTAAAAAATGTATTTACCCGACCGAAGAACACAGCTGTACCCGTGCCATCGGCTAGGCTAGGAACTGCATCTCGTGCTGTACGACAAGAGAATAGTGTTGCGGGTGCTCGGCCTGGTTCAACTTTACACCGTCCTGTTACAGCGCAAAACCGACCATCGACAGCTATAAGAAGCGCTGGTTTTATAGCTGGATCTGGAGCGTTTGGCAGTTATACATCAGTACCAGAACCTATTCAATATGAAATGAAAGATGAAAGGTAATAAAATGAATGTTTTAATTCCATAAAATTTGCTCTTGTTTTTAAGTAATGAAGAAAAAGCACGTAAAATAGAAAGAACAATTTTCAATCTAGCCGAAGAAAGTTGTTTTGCATATGAAGAAAATAATATTAAATTAGTGAGAAATCATATTTTCTCGTTTATGTTTGCTATTGATTTTCTCGTTGTAGGCACTTGAAAAAGCAGAAGAAGCAATGAAACTTGACAAAACTCACGCTCGATATCGTGATGAACACAATATGAGCGAATCCAATGTGAATCTATCCGGATTTGTATGTACTGAATTTTGTCTATATTTTTAAAAAGAAATCAATAAAAGCGTCTGAAAGTCAGTGAAGGTAGAACGCAATGTCGATACTGGCAGATAGGGTTATTTTGAGACGTATTTCTTCGCGTAGTCAAGTCATTTAGGAATTTGACAGACATATAGTGTATAATTTATGACAAAAAGAAATATTCTTATGAGAACTAGAACATTAGTATGATTATTTCCGTGGCATGTCAAACGCTAGGAAGTCAATTTTGTTTATTGTGCAATGTGTTCGTGATATTTTCATAGTAATGTTTATCATCGGCGGCATGAATATTAAATTAACTCACAAGCTTCCCGCCAGCAAAATTAACTGTTGTCTAGGCGATTATATTTGTTTCAGAAGTTCAAAACAAAATGAAAATACTTCAGCGTACAGATTTAAACGAATCTCGTAGGATTAATTATTTGCAATCTATTTAGTTTCGATGAAAAAAAGGTGATTTAGCACATTCTCATCGATCTCTACGTCTATTATATTCTTAATTGATAAAAAAAAAGAATCTGATTTTTGAATGAAATTGCTTTGCTGTTATTAGACAATTGCCACTTCTTGTCTTTAGTAGACATAATTGACCTTCATTTTAGTTTAGTAATTACTGTTTCTTCTCTTTAGGTTATTCTTAATTGTGCAAATATGTCTGCAAAATGTGGCATGAAAGTAGAAGCGATGAATCTGTATAATCTAATACTTAAAAATAAACTATTACCTGTACATAGTCGAGTGTAAGCGAATAGATTGTAAAATATTTTCATCGTTGAATAAACTAATTTTCTCAGGCGAATAAATATTGGCAATGTTTTTGTAAGTTCAAAGCAATATGCAAACGCTCTAAAAATGTATCGAATGGCACTCGATCAGATATCTGAACAAAATGTTAATTTAAAGTATAAATAAATGGTCGTTGATTTCAATTTCAAAGTCGTTTTCTCTTTTTCAAAGAATGAACGTTCGACAAAATATTGCTGCGACACATATTCTAATGGGTCAATATGCTGAAGCAGCTCAAATGTATGAAATAGTAATGCAAGAACGACCGAATCATCGTTGCGGTTTGAATTTACTTCTATGCTATTATGCAATCGGTCAGCTTGATAAAGCACGACGGGCATTTACTGATTTACTTAAAATACCATTTCAAACTTCTGAAGACAACTATCCAGTTTCAGTAAGAACTATAAAAGCTGTTTCATTTATTTATTGTCTGATTTCTTCTGATCATTTAGTTGGGTAAAGAAGATAAACAAGTTAGTCTGGTTACCGAAGCTATACGAGATGATCGATACAAACAAATGGAACGCAAACGGTAAAGTAGAAGAAAATAAGTTTAGACTGCCTCTTCAAAAAACAAGTGCCGTTTTAAAGAGGACAAAACTCGCACCCCATCATCCTTATTTGGCTGAATGCAGAAGCTCCGATATTCAATGTGTTGTTTGTTTCTATTTAGACGTCATTTCGCCGAACACGTCATTGTAACAGCAGTTAAAATAATTGGTAATATTTCTGAACAAGATTCAATTAACGGTTATGAATGGTGTATTGAACAAGTACGAAATTCCACATATTTGGAATTAGCTAGTGGCCTTGAAATTCAAAAAGCAATTGCCTATTTACGTGAAGATAATTTTCCGAAGGTTAACAAAGAAGAAACAAACAGGGAATAGCATCAGTTGAAATAATATCGTTCTTTTCTTTTTAGGCTATTGCAATACTTAAGGAATTTGAAAAGGCTGAAGCAAAATTAGCCAGTGCAGGTTTGTAGACTAAAAATAAAGAGCCGCAAATCAAACACTCTAAATCACATTAACATGTATTGTTGTTATTTTTAGCTGCAACTAACCTATCATTTTTGCACTTTTTGGTATAACACTGTAGAAGATTTTATTATTTTATTCGTTTAATTTTTAGAAAAAAGACTTAAACAATGCACATAAATATGCCGATTTAGCGTTAAAATCCGATAAATTCAATCCAGCTTGTAAATGAATTAAAAATTGTGTGATGTTGTTTTCGATTTATCGCGTTCTCTTTTTTTAATCAGCTTTAACAAATAAAGGCAACTGCTGTTTTGTCCAGCATGATTATGAAAAAGCTCGATACTATTACGAAGAAGCGCTTAATATAGATGCGGGCTGTGTTCAAGCGCTCCATAATCTTAGTAAGAATATTTAATTAAACTATCCGTGCATATTTACTTAATTAATTCAATGAATATTTCCAGTTCTGACATTAATTCAATCAAAGCAATATCAACGTGTAAAAGATTTTCTTCATAAATATGCTACTATACAACCAGACAATAGTCAAGTAGCTTGTTTGATGGCTAAAGTATTACAAGAGACTCACGATTTTGATCAAGCTAAAAGTTGGTAAGTAATATTATGAATTAACTTTGTTTTTGTGATATCAATTTCAAGGTAAAGTTTCTTTTGTCAATATATCAAATTTTCTAGAATACGTCTGAGTTGTTTATCAGAGAGTTCGATTTGCAGATATTAGCAAACTGTTGACAACAAGTCCGCTTGTTGTAATGATCGAGTTCTCTGGTAGTGGAAGTATTGATGAAAACGAGAAATACACACTTTCTCTAATATTTGCAACTGGATCCGAAAATTGAGGACACAGAGAGAGAGAGAGAAGATTCTCAATTTGAAACTTTATTTTTATTTCTCATTGTGTTTCTAGACTAGAAGCGAGCAAACTATTAAAAATCCGAAGGACACAATGGTTCCTATATCATCTCTACAGATTTATAATCGGTTTACTGAAACCGTAACCATGCAAGCCGATGCGTAAATAGATCCACGTCTAACTTAAATTTTTTCTACGTGACATATTAAAATCCCCTGGATAACTCATATTTCACAGGAAGAAATAATCGAGGATGCCGTCATTTTTAAATTAAATAGGGAGTAGAAAAAACAGTTTTCAAGCTAAATCTTTCGGGCATTCTAGTTATATTTAGAACTATTTAGAAGAAGAACTTCAAGCTTACGTCTGATCTTTCGATCCTTATTAAAATACATACGACGCTGTAGGCTAAGATTTCAATAAATCTGCTATAAGTCTGTTGAAAAGAATTTAGAGTCACACACATCTGTTTACTAATTTTTTGGTACCTAGTTGAAATCTAATATATGCATAAAGCCTAGAGTAAAAAGAATCTTTAAGCAAAAAAATTTTTTTTCTGTTTGCACTCTAGCTACACATTTTCATATTTCTAACGTGCCCAAAACAAAGATAAAATAAATAGAATAATAAATATTTACTAACGCGGGGCTCCAATCTAAATTGGTATAGGTCAAATGTTGACTAATTTTTCAACAAAACACTTTCTATACAAATTACCATCGAACGTACGATGCCTTGTTTTTAATCATTGGTTAAGAATAGCAAACATTGCATCACTTACTAATTCTCAAGCTGTTCTTTTTCTATTCTGTATATCTGTTATCGTGACCCTGTTAGAAATGAAAATATGTTCGCATCTAGAATTTTTTAGTTTCTGCACGTTTGTCAAAGACAATCCAGGATCAACATTAGTCGAATAGCTTCTGTCTCGCATTTTATCAGTTTCAATTATTGTTACATTCATAGAATAGCGCCTGATTACACTTACTGAGTAGAATAAGTTTCGAAGATTCTTTAAAACTTCGCTTTTGTTTTAATACGAAAATGATAAACTAAAAAGCAAATTCCTCATGATTTTTGAAATGAGAAATATATTATTATCGATAAATTGTAATGGTGAACATTAAAAACCTTTTCTTCTGGAAATTTCTTTAGGTATTTACAGGCGTTAAGTGGCCATCGAACGGATGGATACTTACATCGGCGTCTAGGTGAATTAGTTGATTCTCAAGGTGATAAATCAGAGGCATTGCAATATTATTTTGATGTATATTGAATATTATCTAAATCGTAAAGTTCGATATTTTGATATTCTTTTTTGTTTCTCTATCGAAAGGCATACCGACATAGTCCATGCGATATTCAAACATTGGAATGGCTGGCATCTTATTACATTGAAAACCAATATCCAGAAAAGGCTATAGAATTTTGTATGCAAGCAGCCTTAGTGAAGTAAAAGAAACTTTCTTTATTGCTTGCTTTCTTTCTCTTACAACGACTGTAGAAAACTGTTCTGCATAAAAATAAGCTTTATTTAGACCGGAAGAAATCAAATGGAACTTAATGGTAGCATCATGCTATCGTCGTACTGGTAATTATGCGGCTGCATTAGACAAATATAAATGGACTCATCAACGTTTTCCCGACGATATTGACTGTAAGATTAAAAATAATATATCATTTTTTATCCACATATGGATGTAAATTCTTTCACTTCGTTTTTCTATTTATTGAAATGATGAAGAATGCTAAATATGAAGTAGGTATAAATTATATCGATTCGTTTGCATAGTTATTATTTTTCTTTACATTTCAGCTAATAATTTAGAATAAATGTCTTTAATTATCAAAGAAAAATAAATCTAGTGGCAGCTATATTGATGCGCGTTCGAGAGAAAAAAGGGGCGACTCATGTTTTGAAAAATTCATCACCTAACTCCGAAGATATTTTGAGACGCTAATAATTACATATTCTAGAAGGGTTCGCAGTTTGTTAACATCCTGTTTAGACTTGTTGTAGACTTTATTTATGCGTCAGCAAAATATATCGAGTGCATTTTAATACATGTCATTACTCAAGTCTTATAAATTAAATTCGACATTTTCATCACAATAAGATTTCCGAGTTATAAGTCAGTATAGGATTATCTTTATAAATTTAGCTATGTACTCAAATACAAATTCAACTAGTTGTTTTACTCTGTGGAACGCATTTATTGTAACAAGACAGTGCAATATAACTGAGAAATAGTCGACATGATAAAAAAAATAAATATTTTTAATTAATTTTTTCAGACGCGGCGCATGCGGATACGAATTCTCGAAATTAATTGCGAGAAAAGCAGTGTGTGCGTGTCTGAATCTTCTAATGAGTGTACCTTCATTACAGTCGATTTATTTTAGTACTGGATAAATATAGACTAAAGTAAAAATAGACAGCAAGATAGAAAAAAAGGTCGAATCTACTTCTAATATGTAACGATTTTCTACCGGACCGATAAATCTTTCGAAATGAAAGCCGCTAAAACTTATCTCAAATGATAGAATAAATAAATCTGTAACTTAGTTCCCATAGAAGTTGCATTTATAATAATCTAATCTTTGAAATTATCCGTTAGATTCGCACAAAGAAAAAAAGATAAAGAATAAAGTTTATGACTAAACGAATAATGATAAAAAGAAACTTTTTATCCTATATACATTGTCTAAGATAATTTTTTCTGTTGAAACTTATATAAAATATGAAAATCTAGTGTGTAACATGGACATTTTAATCAGAATTCAACACTCTCTCTGTTTTGCTTTAGGTATTCAATTTTTGATTAAAATTTGTATTGATCTTGGCTTGCCTGAACGAGAAGTGTATGAAAATGAATTGAAAAAAGTCACTAAAATGAAAGAAATCGAATTTCAAGTATAAAAATTCAAATGCATTTAAATACATAAAAGCAGGATTCGATTTTTTCCTTCTAATAGCGTAAAACCAGTGCAAGCAAAAGTCAAAATATTGTTAAAGGCCACAAGATCTCATCTGCTGAACGTGACGGTAGTCAAATAATTATTTAATACCGAATCGTTGTTTATTATTGATTTTTTTGCTAAATTTAAGTTGCTGCTAACACTCGTAATCAAACATTTGATGATCATCGCAAACGTACACCAATAAATTTAGATAACACTGAAGGAGTTTTTTCACAACAAGGTTTTTATTTTGTAATATTTTATTTTTATTATTGAGCATCTATTTATTCTCCTAGGGCCTATTACAATGCGTCCATATGTTGATCAACTGCCGCAACAGATTACATATGAACGACCCAAGACTGCGATTAGCAAAAAAGAAACGCACGGAATCGTGTTTGATGACAATGACAATGCAGCTGACCTCTTGCCAGACTAAAACTAATCATCCTTATTTGTTTGTTGTGCCATGTACTCTTTCTTTAATAAGAATAAAAAAAACCTGTAATAATGTCAATAGAAGTAAACTGCTGAATTATTTGAAAAGTCTTGTTTATTATGTAGTTTCTCTTCTCATATGGTTCGTAGCTGATCATGTTTTTTCCTTGTTGACTGCAGCGAAAGAGTGGTTAATGCGTCAAGAGAAAGGGCAAAGTGTGCCTGTTTTACGTTCCCCTTTTCTTGGTTTTGCAGAGAAAGAAAGAACGGCGCTTGTGTAAGAAGGAAAAAAGAAAAAAAGAAACGGGGGCGACGACCTTTTCTTTCTCTTTCATAAACGGCTACAGATATCATTCTGAGTAGAAAACAAATGTCAAAAAGAGAAATCTTTCTTGGTTTAATCAGTCCGAAGTTCTTTATTTTTAATAAAAAAAAAAAAAAACAACACACAAAAGATTTTTCATGCATATATGTGTATGAATGAAAATAATATTTCATGTCTTTAATTCAATGGAAAAGTTTGTTTTGCTAGCTAATGATTCCCTCTGAGCATATTGAAATAAAAAATTGAGCTTCAAACTAAATCGTATATAATTATGCTAGTGCGTACTCTGAACTTATTTAGATGATAAAAAGTTGGGGGGATGCCTGGTTATTTGTGAGGCTGCCCTGGAAAAGTACTTATTTTTTTACTCCACATAGGATATGTGTATTTTTCTTCTTTTTTTTTCTTTTTACTGTGCTCTCTCTCTCTCTCTCTCTCTCTCTGTGTCTCATTTTTCCTTTCTGTGCGCGTCAAAACAGTTCCTTTTTCGTTGTCTGTCAAGTCGACATAATCATTCATCAATTAGAATAGAAGAATATATTGAGTTTTTTATAGCAGAATGCATAATTTTAGTTACGGTATTATAGAAACCATTCTTGTTTTTTCACCTGAAATAAAATAATGAGTAAGAAGACCTTTGAAAGTCGGCTGATTACGAGTTTACCTAACTATACAGAACTTGTTTATTACTCATAAACGATTGTTTTAATCGAGCGTTAGTCTGAAATTCTATTGAACATTTCTAATTTTCTTTCTAGTTTAATCAAAATCGATTTATAAAATAACTAGGAAAATGTACGCTGCGGCCTCTCACGTTGGCTTATTACCGTCCACTAAAAATATGAATTTATTTCAAACGTGGAATTATTATAATGATTATTATCCAGGCGACAGCTCAGCTCATCATTCGAATCCTTTTTCAATACAAAAACCGAACGATAACGAAGGTAGCCTGGAAAAATTTCATCACGACTCATTAATTATATTAGAAACTGGTGAAAAGAAAAATATTCAACAATTGACAACACATGATTTTATCACAAGTGCGAAGCAAAATCAACAATACTCAAGGTAAAAAATAATATACGAAACGCAAATAAAAGACGGCCGAGAAATATATGTTGTCATAACCAAACTACATAAATCTGTTATGCTTTTCATATACATATATATATATATATATCTTTTTAGTCTTCTGGCACGCGTTGGATATATTGGTTCTATTGATAAAATCACCGGTAAAGTTGAATTACGTTTTTATGTTAATGGTGTTGAAAAGCCGGTGAGTCATTTTTTTGTCTTTAACAAAAAGCAACACTCGAACAATTCGATTTTCTTCTGTTCTATTTAGGTATCATATTATGTTTCACAAGAGATGCCATTTTTTGTTCATCAATATTCATGTTGGTCATCGATATCACCAAAACAAACCTATTCTACAACCGGTTTAACTTGTCGTCAATTAGAATGTGGTGATTTAATCATAGCCATCATCTCCAACAAAAACAAGCAAGCAAAGATCAATAGTAGCAGCAGTATTAGTATTAGTAGTAGTAGTAGTAGTAGTAGTATGAAACCCAATTATAGTCAACAATCACCAACAAAATGTTTAGTTGAAAGATATATGAATGAAAAAATATCGTCATCATCGATGGACAATGTTATCCCAAAAAGCAAACGATTTAAAATCTGTAATGAATGAACGAGCGCAGACATATTTTTCTCTTTAATTAAATTGATGTCTTCTTCGCTCGTTATTAACGCCTCGGACGCGTCTAAATGTCCTCGATAGAGTTTGCTTGAACGCACACATACATAAAGAGAAATATAGGTTACTTTGTTCTTGTTCCCCCCCCCCTCCCTACTTTGCATAAATAATAGTAAATGAGTTTTACTTGGTATTGTGTTTGCATTAATTTCTATATAGCAGACCGAGCTTTGCACGAGGAGTTCATAGTTTGGTTTTGTTGCAATATTTCTTTTCCTCTCTTTTGTTTGTATTGTCAGTAGTGTGTGATTGTTCTTCTCGCTTTTTATTTTTTGATGGATTTTATGTTATAGGTCAAATTCATTTTTTCTTCTTCTGAGGAGGATGATGATGATGCTATTATTTATCGTATCTAGATTTAAATGAGTGTGTAGTTTGCAGTTGTTCAGCATATTTCAAAGAGAAAAGTTCTGTTTTTATTTTCCAAGAAAGTAATTTCTTTGTGTTTGCATGTTGTTATTCGTAGGAAACATTCTTGTGTATTCTATATTAATAGAAGAATATTGCCTAATAAATATTTTTTGTTGATTTCATTTATCTACATCATACAAAACTATTTAATAAGCATAGGATTACCGAGTTGGAATTAAATATAGAAAAATGATGTTGCAGAGGTTAATTATTTGAATAGGTGATTTAAGATTTTAACCAGCTTCTGTTTTTGAAGCGTTTTTTTCCGATGTTTTTGTTTGATAGATATACATGTAACAGTAACTTTACGTTGAAGATGATTAAAATGGGGAAGTTTTTCTACATCATAGAAAATCTTCAAGGTCAAATGTTGTTCATAAAAAGAGAAAATATTGACAAAGAGAAGTGGGCAGATTGAAATATTTATGTTTTTCTCTGATTTGTTTTTGTCCTGAAAATTCTCATAAACGAAATGCCGAGTCTTTCGTTTTTATTTGCCAATATAATGTATATTTTGGTCCGATGAGACTAGCAGAAACACGTAGAGATTTACTTTTATGATCTCTCATTGTCAGGTTGTCATGAACTCGGCGAATTTGTTTTTTTTAATTTTCAGTGAGATGTTAATAAACTAGTGGAAGTAGAGAATTTCAAAATGAAATTAAACATAAATAAATGTGTCGTTTCTGTTATATCGAATGTCAATAACACGTGGCTGAACTATAAAGATATTGTAAGATTTACAAGATTCACTTGTAGGTCGATGGTTCGTTTAAAAATCGGCTGCTCCTTCAAATAGCTTTGCAAAGATAATAATTCAGTAAGCTTGGAATTACTTCGAAAGATCAGTCCATGGACACAAAATTTCCATACAATCCTCCTACTAGTCCCATTAGAATCCATTTAACGGTACAACTTCGTTTAGATTGCGTGTATGTTAAAACAGACGGTAAAGGAAACTTTCCAAATCATTGCTAGATAAGAAAGTAATTTCTACAAGAACTTTCATTCGTTCTTTTGTCCATAAGCACATGCAATAATTTCTTTGGAAGCCTCGATATTTTCTCTGGAGTTTATTTATGAGAAATCAATAATGCCGGAAGTTTTCTGGAAATGACTTTTTCTATTTTAGTAATTTCGGAAATGTGTAGGCTAGAAAATTGCAATATTGTTGTGCTTCATTGTCGTAGAATTTAATTTATCCAGGATGCACCTGAACTCGAATAATTAACTATTTTCCGAAAGAGACCAATTAGGAACAATGTCGTTCAAGGCGAGCTCAGCCGAGAAAAAGAACCCAATTTCTTTGCATACCAGCAGCGTAGTAGATAATTGTGCTTGTCAATATAGCAAAACTCTCGTTTTCCTACTTGCCAAAATGTCTATAATTATACCTACTTAAAACACCATCATAATATCATATATTATCATTTTTTCAACGATCCCTATAATTTTTGTAACCTTTGAACGTTTTTTCCTTGGTGTTCTTTTGAATACTTTGAATGGTAAAAGATTGTCTTACAGGTATTCATGGATAAATGAAAGACAAAAATAGAATACAAGCTTTTACCGAGATGTTGGTTGCTTTTTGATTGGTAATTCATTTCTAATAGAAAGTTTTTTTCTTTTTCATTAGTAGATTTATTTTTAAACAAACAATAGCGCTTTACAACGAGTAATCTTGAATGAATGAAAGAATTAAAAGAAAAAGAAAAATATTGCTTTTCATGTAAATCCTGAAAACTGAAGGATTATTCTAAAAATCTCATTCTGCATCTTATCAGTAAACGTAGAGGAGGAGACATGCAACTAATTATTAATGCTGTCACAGCAAACACTATTTTCCTTTTGGTACATATGAATTTTATTTTATAATTTCAAGAAATGAACGTGTCGTAGAAAACATCAACTATGACATTTTCTGGGTTTTACAAGGAAGATAAGAAATTCTATTCAATTAAATACTTGGGCAGAGCTCTATAAATACAAAGATCGATGGTTATGCTATTTTAATTCAATATTTCAACGAACAAACTACATGCAACAAATTTTTGTTATTTCAGATATCTTTGAAAGTTTCACAACCCTACTTTTGAATAGAATGATTTTAGTGGCTATAAATTGAATTGTCGAAATAGAATAGAAAATACCCGAATCTTATTTATAATCTACCCCCTCCCCTCTACAGAATAGAAGCCCATGGGTGGTGTCTCTGTTCCGCAAGCTATAATTTTGTAACAAAACATGCGCTGATGCCAGTTTTTGCGTTATTTGATAGAGAAATGTTTATCCTTTCCTTTTTGCATGAAGTAAATTCTGATTTTCAACGGAAAAATCTAACCCACAGGGTGGACTTCTATTCTGTGTAGGAGTTTAGTAATCTAATGGGTTAAATCTGTGCCATCAACTTCAATTAGACATTATTTTTTTCTTTGATGATTATTTTTTTCACATGAGATCAAAGTATGAGAGAAAAGTTTGAAGTTTTAGCAGATAGAACACTGCCAAGTTAACAAATCGACAATAATTTCTATCAAATATGCACCGTTTCTCATGGTTAATTTTGAAAGCAGGAAATGTATGCTTGAGAATATATAATAGAGTGTTGTTGCTATTAATGAATGAGGTCGTAGCGTTGAGTTACAATTTCTACTTTCTATTCAGGAATATATTATTATCTTTTTGTTTATGGATCAATGACTAGTGTGCGTCGTTTTGTAACTGATAGTTATCGTGTCATGCTATATCGGGGTTTTCGGCAAGTTCTTCGAACTAATTTTTGAAATTTGTTAAAAATATTCGCATACAAAAATAAGAGTTCTTCTTTCTAAATACTAATTTCTGTTCTATGCGCATTTCTGAAAAAGGCGCTCCAGATTAAAATAATAATTATATCCTGCAGCTGTTCTATTTCTGTCTCACTGGCTTTGTTTCTATTTTGTAAATGCAGCCTTGTTTTCAATCAATTATTTTCGTCATATTAGAACAGGAAAAAGTAGTCACGCCATGATAGGCCTAAGAAATGTAGCTCTCATTTGACTCTTAAACTCCATCGAGTCGTTTGTTTGTATACACCAAAACAAAAAGTTCTGTGCAAATAAAATCAGTTGTTACCGGCAATTAATTTTTTTATTTATCGTTAACAACAGAAAATCAGAGAGTATTATAAACTTGTTCAGTGTGATTATATAAACGAACAATAAAAAATAATGCTGTTCGATTTGTTCATCATCGTCAACGATCATTCTTAATGCGATTCTGTACTTGGCTAGATAAAGAATTCAAATAAGATAATAACTTTTTCAATAAAAAGCAATCAATCTTACTTTTACATCTCGTAATAATCTTCGGCATGCGTAGCAAACATGAACTGAATCAGTACTATGGAAAAATTTTAATCAAAACAATGAAAAACAAGCAAATTTATAGGTATCAAATACCTATTAGAGAATGTATCGAACAGTTGATGAACAAGTTTTATTCTGTCTTGATCGGATAATAATGATTGATCTTCTTCGAGATCAAGTGGATAACAACATAAATCGCATCGGTCAGGTTTTATAGTTTTTTCAAGTTTATCAGATGTTCTAAAATGAAGAAAAGACAAAATTCTCCATACCGCAAGCATATTCTTTTTTCTCGTAGCAGAAAGGTCTTATTTACTACGAGAAATCACTGCGAAGGAGTTTTGTATAAATATCTCGATCACTGATATAATATTAACAGTGAGAATCGACGAATACTCGTTGAGTTTGGTTCACTATGAAGTCGTGTCATACAGTTCGTGAAATCTCATTGTACTCTTCCTCACAGATAAGATCAACATTTCGTTTTATCAATGCGCAGGAAGAAAAATCAATATGACCTCAGATGATAAATTATTTTTCTGGAAAAATATGTTCCTTTCTGTTTTATTTATTGACAGTAAACAAAAGTGAGCTCCTTACTCTGACTTGAACTAACAAGAGGAACAAATACTTTTACAGCATTAGGTAAATTATAGGTTATAAATAACCTAACCCCTAGTTAAATCATCAGCAAATATAACGGGTGGGCCATAAATAATGATGGTCTCCGTATTTCGTAAATATCTCATGAAGCTTTTATCCCTTAGACTTCGTGTTTCTTTAGAAAGATTCCTCATTCAATTCTCTACAAAAAGATA